>JAXQQM020093051.1:0-10781 GCA_034641835.2 Pinus albicaulis | reverse complement strand
GTGTGAAAATTGATGAAACGTGGTCCATAGAGGTGCTGAGGGTTGTAGCCTTCAGTCAGGGGGTCGTAGCTCCCTTCCAGGTGAGGCTGGTAAACGCGATCGGGGGGTCGTAGCTCCCTTCCAGGAGAGGCTGGTAAACGAGTCAGGGGGTTGGAGCTCCCTTCCGGGAGAGGCTGGTAAACGAGCGCAGGTGGGTGCCTGCGTGCTGGTCAAGTCTGCGCCAGCACATATGTTGTAATATGTTTTCTCTATAATAAAATATTGAAGGCTGAGCAACTGCTGCGGTGGTTTTCTCCCGATTTGGGTTTCCACCTAAAAATCCTGGTGTTCATGTGTGATGCTTTGTGTGATGGTTTATTCTGTTCTTACTGCACATGTTTACTGTTTATTAAACATTTGATGAATGAATGATGGAATGATATAAGTGAAGAATTAATGACATAATTAGATCTCTGTGTATACGCGAGTTTCATAAAGGGTATCCGCGTATATACGCGAGTATGTATCAGGAAAGTAGCGTATGGGTTATAGAAGCAAGAAAAAATAAAAGTTTTGAATATCTTTTGTAAATGCGTTCACCCCCCTCTCGGTATTTTTTCCCAACAATAGAAAGTATTCAATATTTTTTCTAAATCATAAAAGAATTCCATCTTTTCTAAATCATAAAAGCATTGTAGCTTTTCTAACTCACAAAAGAAATCTATAAATTTCTCATGCTTTTATTTTTAAAGCTATATTTCTTTTTTCCTTATGACAAAAATATCAGTTATGCATATTTTTTCCAAATCTATTACTCATTATTTCTAAAACTCATAAAATATACTAACTTTCAAATATAATTTATTTGCATAGAAGAAGATAAATTATTCTAAATAAAATAATTAAGAAATAATTCTTCCAACATTCTTATAATTAAGAATTACAAGAATATTCTTCATGTAATATCAATATAATAATTAATAATATTTAATTATTTAGAAAACCTCATTTTATGAGAGTTTTTTATGGTGGCTTACGCGAGAGATATTACAAACCCCCCCCCCCTAAAGAGAACATCGTCTTCGATGTTCTTCTCTTGTTGGTACATTAACCTTTAATTTTCATTACCAATTGTTTAGGAAATGTAAAATAATACTTAAATCATAATACTTCCACAAAAACTCAAGGAGAACTTAGCCCTTTAATCATCAAAAGGATAAGAAAAACTCTATCAAGTGCATCTTGTATTTTATTTAGGAGTTACACTAGTATTTCTCTCCCAATAATGTTTTTGCAAATTACTCCAGAGTCCCCAATTGTTAGTATGAATCTTTCGTCAAAAATAGCCCTAACATCAATTATGGCTGCCAATATCTTCCAATATGCAGTTAATTGATCCAAATAAAGCTGCACAAATCCAGATCTATGCATAAAAAGACATTAAGCAGTAAAAATAAAATGTTGCTCCATGCATCTAATAGATAAGACAAGAACAACATGTTTGAAAGAATTTTTATATTAAAGGGGCACCTGAGAGGAAAACAAGAAAGGTGTTTCCAATTCTCCTCAATGGAATGTGTTCTTGAAAGTCCTCAGCGTTTCAAATCTAAAATTTCTCTCTTGTTGGTGTAGAAAACCCAGACAAACATAGAACTCAAAGGGAACTCGCAAAGAAAATAATGGAGAATGTGACAATGATAATGGCTCAAAGTTAGACCAAGAGTATAGATCTAGAGTGATCTAATATGCAAATGAAAGGTGACAAATGAATGGGAAACCCCTTCTATTTATAACAAAATATTAGGGTACTCTAGAACTTGGTGCATGAATAAAATATTATTAACCAAATTCTAGAACCACGTTTTAGGAATATTTTAATATATTTATTGGAGGGAAAAGGATTTTTGACTTGGGTCAAATCCTTTATTTGTAAATAATAAATAAATAAATGATTTATTTATAATTTTAAGGAAATGGTCGAAATATAATTAAATAAATAATGATTTATTTAATTATTTATAGATTATTTAGTCAAATTTAACTAGGAATATTATTTAAATAAGGATTAAATAACTTGTTCCTAGTAAATAATTAAATAAATAAGGATTTATTTAATTGATTTCCTTATTTTGGGTTAAATATGACTAGGAACAATAATTAAATTTATGTTTAACTAATTATTCCTTGAGAAAATATAAACAAATATGGATTTGTTTATTATTTCCTTTTGGGGTTTCCTGTTTAGACCATAAACAACTTAATAAAGGTGTTTTACTAAGTTATTTCATATAGTGAAAGCAATTTTACTTAGGGTAAAATTGGTCTTACATGGTGTACTTGGGTCCATCTAATGATAATAGGTTAGATGACCAAAAAATGGTGTAATAGTGTATTTTCATACCAATAGTCCTTGTTCCATGATATGTAGGCATGAATATGAATTTTTATGTAAAAGGTAAATAACCATGTAATTTTCCTTGAAAGAGAGTACATGGTTATTTAGCTAAATTTTCTTGAAAAGAATAATCTCTAGAAAAGATTAGTGTTATGCTAATCTCTTAGAAAGGTATTATGCTAATCTCTTAGAAAGATATTGATCTTAGTGAATTACTTGGTAAAAGACATAATTTATGTCAGTTCTTGAAAAGATTGTTATGTTAATATTTTAGAAATATATTGTTCTTAGTGATATACCATGGTAAAAGACTTAAGGAAAGTTACTATGTTAATTTTCTTAAAAATAATAATCTCGTGAAAAAATTGGTATTATGTTAATCTTTTGCCTTAAAATAGTATTTCATGATGATATAATTCTAAGAAGAGCATATGTGTTGCCTACATTAAAGGAAAAAATATCTCTATTACATGCTAAAAAATGGAGAGTTATCTATCTTGCATGCACCAAGAATAACAATTTTGTTATAAAGGTATGTTCTTTGCATGGATAAAAGAAATAAGGAGCTATCTTAATACTTAGGAAAATATGTGAGTACCTTTATTCTAACCGAACTATTATGATAGTTTATGTTAGTTTTTTTTTGAAATAAGATCATGCATATTCATACAATGTTTGTATTAGATTTCATTGGAAAGAATATACATTTGTATGTGGGAAATGATAACATGTTTTGTTATCCTACATTGGAAAAGATTATTTTGTCACAGAAGATGAATTACATATACAAAAACTAAAGTAATGTTTTGGTTTCCTTGAAATATATATATATATATATATATATATATATATATATATATATGATTAATGTTGGTATAATATTTGTAGAATAAGACATGTATTCTTATGCTTTATTCCATTAGTTTTATGTAAAAGAAACCATGTATTTGAATTCCTATTATGTTATATTTCTTGGAAAAGGAAATATGTTTTTTCATGTTCTCTTGTGTGAAGAATTCCTTTGGGAATACTCTTTTGGAATCTATATGCATTTGCATGCATGGGAGAAAGATTTGTTCTGTTAGCTTTCCTTCCATGCACCAAAACGTAATAGCTTAAGCGTTAGTTATTTTTATTAAATTTATGTAAATCGCATGCACGAATATCATAACTAATGTAGTAGTTTCTTTTAAAGACAAGTTTGGAAGATGTAACTATTATCTTGTAGGAATTTCTGCTTATGTGAGGAAAACATTAGTTAATGTGATGAATTATAACTAGCACATATGCAGTATGTGTTGGTACATGAAGAATGTCAAGGTATTTTACATTCATGTCATGAATATACATGATAAGAGGAAGAAAATTCTTTAGTATAGATTTATGAAATGATTGATTAATACTTTATGAATCTTGACAGTAGTGTATGTTGAAGGAAACATTAGTAGGGAATGATGGTGAATTGTACAAAGGAAAAATTATGCTTAACATGGTGGCAGCTAAATGATTAAATGATTATGGTTCATGCAGATGAGTGTGAGTTGTAGGATGATCCAATGTATGATGGTTCATTGTAGGTACATCCATGACACCAAGATATGAAGATATGAATATTAGTCGGTAAATGCTATCTTATTTATTGTAATGGCTTTAAGCTAGATAATTGTATATTTATTTGTAAGATTTATAATGATGGTTAAGGGATGGTTCCTCTTATAAGCCATTGAGAGAGGGTTGAACACCCTCACGAGCATTTAATAATAAAATTAAACGTTTTTGGTTTTCACTCGACGGGGTTTCCATGGTATATTGGTGCTCAGTTATGTGATTGATTATTGTATCAAATTGATGATGTTAATTCATTTCTTGTTGTGATGTTCATAATGTGAAGTATGTGATGACTACATGAATAATGAAATGAATGCAAGGTATCTCATACAATTTTATGTTAATGTACCATAATAGAGGTTGTTAATGGTTAAACAACAACTATTCTTGTACTGAGGTTTCACTATGAACGGGTGAGCATTCTATGTAATGATGAATAAGGAATATTTAATAGTTATTTGGATAGTTATGAGTGGGAAACTTGTATAATTTTAACTCTTGCATTTCCATGTGAAGTTAATTTTAGATGAAAATACTACACTTATTTACATAATATGGTCTATAATTCAATATTATTTTTTTATAATATAATATAATATTGTTCATTCATCTATGACCATTTCTATTAGAGGTACTCTTAACTAACTAATTTGTCATTATTTTTTAATAGTCCATTTACCACTCAGTAGTGAAATGAATCACATAGTGTCAATCAATCATCAACCATCACTTCCACATAAAATATAAATCTTAATTTATAAAATACTATAATATTCTCATATTATATTATATTACAAATTATAATACAAAGTAAATATTTCTATGTAATTAAAAATATTTTCTATTAAGAATCAATTAAATTATAAATAGATAATATAATATCTTAATTTTTATTTTTTAATATTGTAATTTTTTCATAATATAACCCTTATTTATCTTATTTTAAATGAAAATACTACACTTATTTATATAATATGGTCTATAAGGAAATATTATTTTTTTATAATATAATATAATATTATTTTTTCATCTATGACCATTTCTATGAGAGGTACTCTTAACTAAATAATTTCTCATTATTTTTTAATAGTCCATTTACCACTCACTAGTTAAATGAATCACATAGTGTCAATGAATCATCAATCATCACTTCCACATAAAATATAAATCATAATTTACAAAATAATATAATATTCTCATATTATATTATATTACAAATTATGATACAAACAAAACATCTCTATGTAATTAAAAATACATTATATTAAGAATCAATTAAACTATAAATAAATATTATAATATATTATTTTTTATTTTTTAATATTGTAGTTTTTTCATAATATAACTCTCATTTATGTTATTTTAGATGAAAATACTACACTTATTTACATAATATGGTCTATAATGCAATATTTTTTTTTATAATATAATATAAGATTAGTCATTCATTTATGACCATCTCTATGAGAGGTACTCTTAACTAACTAATTTCTCATTATTTTTTAATAGTCCATTTACCACTCACTAGTGAAATCAATCATCAATCATCACTTCCACATAAAATATAAATCTTAATTTATAAAATAATATAATATTCTCATATTATATTATATTACAAATTATAATACAAACTAAACAGGTATATGTAATTAAAAATATATTCTATTAAGAATCAATTAAATTATAAATAAATATTATAATATCTTGATTTTTATTTTATTTTTATTCTATTTTTTTCATAATATAACTCTCATTTACCTTATTTTAAATTAAAATACTACACTTATTTACATAATATTGTCTATAATGCAATATTATTTTTTTAAAGTATAATGTAATATTAGTCATTTATGTATGACTATTTGTATGCGAGGTACTCTTAACTAACTAATTTCTCATTATTTTTTAATAGTCCATTTACCTCTCATTAGTGAAATCAATCATCAATCATCACTTCCACATAAAATATAAATCTTAATTTATAAAATAATATAATATTCTCATATTATATTATATTACAAATTATAATACAAAGTAGACATGTCTATGTAACTAAAAATATATTCTATAAAAAATAAATTAAATTATAAATAAATATTATAATATCTTAATTTTTATTTTTTTATATTGTAATTTTTTCATAATATAACTCTCATTTACCTTATTCTAAATTAAAATACTACACTTATTTACATAATATTGTGTATAATACAATATTTTTTTTTTAAATATAATATAATATTAATCATTCATGTATGACCATTTCTATGAGAGGTACTCTTAACTAACTAACTTCTCTTTATTTTTTAATAGTCAATTTAGCATTCAATACTCAATGAATTACATAGTTTCAATAAATCATCAATCATCACATCCACATAAAATATACATCTTAATTTATAAAATAATATAATATTATCATATTATATTATATTACAAATTATAATACAATTAAACATCTCTATGTAATTAAAAATACTTTCTATTAAGAATCAATTAAACTATCAATAAAAATTATAATATCTTATTTTTTATTTTTTAATATTGTAATTTTTTCATAATATAACTGCCATTTATGTTATTTTAGATGAAAATAGTACACTTATTTATATAATATGGTCTAAAATGCAATATTTTTTTTTTATAATGTAATATAATATTAGTCATTCATTTATGACCATTTTTATGAGAGATACTCTTAAGTAACTAATTTCTCTTTTTTTTTAATAGTCCATTTATTATTCACTAGTGAAATGAATCACATATTATCAATCAATCATCAATCATCACTTCCACATAAAATATAAATCTTAATTTATAAAATAATATAATATTCTCATATTATATTGTATTAAAAATTATAATACAATCTAAACATCTATATGTAATTAAAAATATTTTCTATTAAAAATCAATTAAATTATAAATAAATATTATAATATCTTAATTTTTATTTTTTTAATATTGTAATATTTTCATAATTACATATTAGGCATATTTATTTAGCGATCCTATTTGCCCCTTTGTCATTCTTTTGCACCCTTAGATTTTTGTTAGGCGATTAAAATGTCTTCATGTGTTGATTTGAATTCACATTTATTAGGTGGTGTATGGTCTGATTGGTTAGTAAAGCTTGGATCTAACTGCCCACATTGAGCAAAGTTAGTTAATGGAATTAGCATTAACCTTCCTCACTCGCCCCACTCGAATTTCCCTTGCAATCTTGTGCCTTTCTCTGTTTTCTTAACTCCCAGAGCGAAGAGCGAAGAAACTGTGCATTTGAAATTAGTTTTATGGCTAAATGTTGAGGTGTGCAAACAGAAAATAAATATTTTTCTGGTGGGAGATGGCATAAATGGCACTGTCATCACCTGCAATAGAAGCGTTGTGGACGGATGTACTACTTACTGCTCTGCAACAATCGGTAATCATGGACTGCTTTGCAGGAATCGGTAAGCTGCATGACTAGTTTCTTTTTCTGGTTAATTTGTTAATTTTGTTTTGTAGTTCAATGCCTTTTCGTATGACCCTGGTAATTTCAATTTAGCATAGGAATGGGTTATTCTAATTTTGTTTCCACGAATATTTACTGTTCCTAGTTTTCGCGCTCACACGGAAATGATTGTGATTACTGCGGTAATTGCGCAAGGCTTTCTTGCTAGGGATATCCCTTTCGAGAACACGGCGGGAAAAAAACAAAAGTGATCAGTGGTATGCTCGGAAAGATTGATACAAATTTAAAAACGGCTAAACAATGAGGAGTATATAATCTGTTCTGTATTCGTGTCATTTACATAATTTTTTTCCAAACTCCTTTATTTCATTTATTCCTCACTAATGTCAAGTGTAGCATTCAATTGCAATGCAACAATATGTAATCTGCGTTCTGGTTCGTGTCATTTACATAATTTTTTCTCCAAATTTATTAATTCCATTTATTCCTGGCTAATGTCAAGTGTAGTATTCGAAGCATTCCATTGCAATGGAACAATATGTAATCTGCATTATGGCCTTTGATGAGACACAAATTCAAGCTTATTCATTCTTTCTTTACCTTTCGTGTCTGAGACTTTTTTATCTCTTTCCTGACCTTCATGCCAAAACTTATTGAACACCATAATCGTCTAAATCTTTTAATAAGAGTAACCTGCTCAAAGAATTTTGGTTTTAGTTAGTGAGCTCCACTGAAACGAATGAATGGTAAATGAGATTCAAATGAATTCTATTTTAGTAACTTTGTTAATTTTCATTTTTATATGCAGCCACAAGATGTATGGCTAGCTAATAGGTTAATGGTTTTTTAGAAAAAAATCATAAATTCGTGGAGTGGTAAAATTCTGGAATGCTTGGGAATGGGAATGCGAGGTCACTGGAATGTTTACTTAGACTTTTTCAAATTTACTTTTATGTTGATTAAAATTCATATTTGACAAAAGTAGAACTCCCATGATAGTCTTTAACATCTTGATGAATTTTTGAGGAAAGAACGTGATCATTTCTTGGAGTGATAAGGTAGTTTCAACCATACTTCATGTATTTCAAGAAATATTTATCATTATTTCATTAATATATATATTTTTAAATGTATGCAGTTATTATACTCTCATTTGAAAGTAATATTTCATAAGTTCTTTTTTTGGAAAAGGTCATAAATAAGTTATGAAAATATTATTTGCAGTTTTGACTTTCAAGCTTCAAATGAATTTTATTTTGGTAATTTTGTTAATTTTCATTTTTGTCTGCAGCTATATCTTTCTTGACAAAACTATGTGCAAATAAATTTCTAAAACAAGAATATATAATGACTTGAATTTTACATTCTGCATTATCCATTACTTTTGTATTTTCCATAATGTTTTTTTATTTATTATGTTGTACTTATTTTTTACTTATTTCTTATATGATATTATTTCTTATGTCAATGCCTTACGGCGTTTCTTTTGCAACATGTGGTGCAATTGCTAGTATCACTCTCATTTATTTTATTTTAGATGAAAATATCACACTTATTTACATAATATAATTTATACTCTAATATTATAATATTATATTTTTTTATAAACTATACTCGAAAATAATTTTTGCAACTCCTTCTTTACCTCTATTTATAGTTTCACCTCCACTCATTCTCTTAATTGTCTCAGCTTATTAGCGCTTCATTTTGTTCTCTTAAGATTTTTTGAAGCAATATCAATGGCTACTTCAAAACTCCTATTAGTGTTCAGTATTTACATTTTGGCCATCTTCCTTCTATCTTATGTAAAAGTCATAAACAATGATCATGCCTCTAGAAACCCACAGGAAATGGTTTGTCTAAGAACCATAGAGGATGGTAGTTCCTTTGGAAAGAAACAGGAAACAACAATGCCATCGCCATCACAACGTAAAATATAACAAATGCAATTTGAATTTTTTTAACAAAGTCCAATAAAACTATAGAGAAATTAATCTAATAGTTTGATATGTATCATAAATTTGAAACTTGGTGTTTGTTTTTAGGGCTCAAGGATGGGAAAAATGTTACCCTTGTTGGTGCTAAAGATTGTGCTGAACCAGATGGTTTTGTGTTGTGTTGTTTACTATATCTATGTTTTTTTGTTGTTGTTGATAAACATAAATCTAGACTCCATTATTGTTTAGGTTTTCTTGGGAGCTAATAAGAACGAATTAACTGTACGAGGATTAATTTATTCCTTAACAATAAGACTGAAATAACTCTAAAAGGCTTAATCTATGCCTTGACCACCATTTATGTTTTTATGTTTGCTTGAGCTAATGAGGCTCAAATAATTCTAGAAGGCTTAATTTATGCCCCACCGCAGATTTATTTATTTTTTTTCGTGATTTTAAAATAATTTTGGAACAATTTGATGATTGTGGGTTTATAATATGCTTTGGTCACTCTGATGATGTGTTATTAATTACATTTGATTTATTATTTGTCCTTAATTAATTGTTTGGGTGATTATTTTTGTGTTTTCTAAAAAAAAATTAAATATATTTCTTATGGTTTTCTATTTAATAGAGATTTTTGTTGGGAAAAATGTAAAGTAAAATTAAAAAATGGTATAAATTCTCACTATAAAGGAGATATATGTAACTCATAGTTTCAAATATCTTATTTTTGACATGAAAATATTTAATATTGAAATAGTTGTTATATGTTTGATATGATCATATATCCTATTTTGTTTGATATTTTTTTTTGTGTTTCACATATATTTTTGTTATAAATTAGATATTGAAATATTTTAGTTAGTATTTTTTCAATGCCATATATGAATTATATATTAAGAACTAGATAAATTTTACATATATAACATATTAAGAATTAGAAAGTACTATGTTGTTGTCTATATCGATATATAATTCATATAAAATTATTTTATTTGAGATATATATTGAAAAATTGTGTTTTTGGTAAACATTAAAATATTGTATATATTAAGGGCGGAAATGTGAAGCTGGGTTACACTTTTGTGAGAATCGGGGGCCGAAATTTTTTTTCGGCAATAGTTCGGCCGAACATTTTATAAATTTTGGCCGAACTATATATTATTTCGGTCGAACTTTCTTAGAAATTTCAGCCGAACTCGTGATTCCGTTTAGATTGACGACACAATGACGGCGCGGGCAAACAAAATTTTTGCTGGAGATTGGAAAACCGGCAACAGAAGTTCGGCCGAACTTATAAAAAATTTCGGCCGAACTGGGAGTTCGGTCAAACTTTTACGTTTAAAATAGTTTGGCCGAACTATTTTCTATAAATAAATCACCCGCGATGTTTGTACGTTTACCA
>JAXQQM020058619.1:0-42254 GCA_034641835.2 Pinus albicaulis | reverse complement strand
CCAACTTCAGACCCGAAAAAGATTAGGGCGGAATTCATTTGGTTTTCGCATCACAAAATTGGCCGACGTCAGCAGGCTATTTTGGAATGCGAATTTGGTTTGAATTATGGTTTATCGCCGTTTGAAGTCCGGCGGGCTCGACTTAAGAACAATTTTTTTTGATCCCATCTTATAAAATTTGTGTTGGTTTTCTTTGATAATACACATATTTATAATAAATAATGGGAATACCACACTAAACATGTGGAAAAGTTATATAAATAATTATTGAGAACAATCATTTTTATGTAAAAATATCCAAATGTGCTTTTGGGAAATAAGAATTCGAGTATTTGGTTCATATTGTTTTAAATGAAGGAGTGAAGTTGGAGCCTCAAAAGATGCAAGCTATTACAAAATGACCTATTCCTAAGAAAATCAAGGTTCTTAGAAGATTTTTTAGACTTGCATGATATTATTGATAATTTGTTAAGAATTATGCATGCATTTCAAGTCCACTCACATATCTCTTGAAGAAAATATCATTTATATGGAATGATGAGGCTACTTTGGCATTCTGTCTTTTAATGGATGCCATGTCTTCTACACCAACATCGGTTGCACCTAATTTTGGTAAAACATTCATAGTAGAGTGTGAGGCACTAGGACAAGGAATTTACGCAACATTAACACAATAAGGGATATCATTGGCTTTTAAAAGCAAGGAATTCAAAGAAAATATTTGGTGAAATCTACGTATGAAAAATAAATGGAAGCAATACATGCAATAAAAAATGGGGATAGTATATCATTGGGAGGTACTTTAAAGTCAAGATATACCATGATAGCATAAAGTATTTTTTGAAGCTATGGATTTCATTGGAAGATTAACAAAAATGAGGAGAAAAATGCAAAGTTTTAATTTTGAGATAATCTGCAAAAAGGGTAAGGAAAATTTAGTACATGATGCTCTTTCTAAAATAGAAGAGGCCTCAAATTTATATCCAATTACATTTTCTATTCCTAGGTGGCTAGAAGAAGCTTTCCATAATGGAAAAATGACAATAGTACTAAACAAGAACTAAAATTTATAAAGGATGTGATGAACTCTATGGAGCATTGGGAGTGAAAGAGAGATATACTTTGGTGCAAATGTAGAATATTTTTATGCATGCAAGCATATTTGAATAAAAAATATTAAGGGAGTCCCATGTCTCTCTGATGGTAGGACGCAGGGTTCCTTAAAACATCTCAAAGGATCAAAAAATATATTTTTGGAAGGAATGAAGAAAGATATTCAAAATTTTGTAAGAGAAGGTCGGGTTTGCATAATAAATAAAAGAGAGATAGTAAAATCTCTAGGGTTACTTCAACCATTCCACATACATATTCAAAGACTAGAAGATATATCAATAGACTTTATTACAGGGTTACTGAAATATAAAGGTAAGTATTACATTTTTGTGGTCATTTATATAGAAAAATTTTGTAGATTTGTTTTGTAGAGCTCAAGTACATAAACAAAAAGCCAAGTGGCAGAAGTGTCCGTGAAAGAAATTCATAGTCTTCATGGTTTTCCTAAAGTAATAGTAACAAGAAACTTTTGGAAATAATTATTTAATATGAGTGGAGAAACACTAGCTGCCATGAGTTCTACATATCAAACACAATCAAATGGTCAAACAAAAATAGTTAACAAATTTTTTTAAGGTTATTTACAATGTTACTATTTAGAAAAGCAATCTTAATGGATGAAGTGGGTTCTTCAAGGAAGAATGGTAATATGATACTACCTATCACACATCTACTAAAATTTCCCCATTTAAGGCCCTTTATGGATATCCAACTCCTAGTATCTCATAATTTTTGCAAGATAAGTCCAAAGTATAGGAAACATAGTCACATATGGAAAATACTAAAGAAACTTTGAAAATTATTATGGAAAACCTTCAAATGACATGAAACATGATAAAACAACAAGGGGAACAACATTGAAGTGAAAGATAATTTGAGGAGGGTAATGGGGTATTTTTTAGATTATAGCATTATAAGCAATCTTCATTCAAGAAAAAGAAGAATAAAGAATTAGCTCAAAAATGTTATGGCCCTAAATAATTATTCATAGGATTGCACAAGTGGTATAGTGGTATTGAAGATCACTATTCTAGGAATAAGGAGTTATTTTCTCCAAAAATAACCCTAGCCAAACATTGACAATGCATCAAGGATATCTTTCTATGCTTCATAAGCACATTTGTTCTACTTCTAAATCATGTCTTGGAAGTGGTTTTTGTGTTGGAAATTATTCACCAGTTGGTTTCATACCAAAGTCTTTTTCACATTTTCAGCATCCAATACATGAAAAAGATAATGGTTTAAAACAACATAAATATTTGAAAATTTGCAAGAATTGTCTAGCACACTTTGAATATGAATTTTGAAGTCAAGTGCATGATGCTGTATAGGATCAAGTGTCATTTTGAATACCAAATGTTTTACAAGAAACTTCTCAACATGCTACCCTGCAGTAAGGATTAAATGACAATATTGCATCAACTATTTCCATAATAAAAGTGCACCTTGGCCATAAGACTAAACAAATACAAATGTTGTAGATCTAACAAGACCACACAATCAAATGTATTCCACAAGGCCAATACTGTATGAAAAATGAAAAGGAGTTTGCAACCAAAAATACCTTAGGCAACTAATTCAATTAGATACACCAAACCATCAGCAAAAAGGAAAACCATCCTACTCAAAAGGCAAGCGTTTACCTCCTTTGAAAAAATTTTGAGTTCCGAAACAAGGGCCTTTATTGTCTTGTCAATGCCCCTAGTAATTTGAACGGGGTTTGCACCTGCTGCAACAACCTAAACAAAAAGGTTTCATTTCAAATTATTTTCCACAAATTTAAGATACAACCATTGTCAATTTTTTATTTCCTAACAAGCTCATAAATTTTGACAAAAGAACCAAAATTTTTTAATACTTGATAGCAATTTTTTCACTCAAAAACTATCTTAGACTCAATAATCCCAACCCAAAACTAAAAAACCAAACACCATAAGACCCTACAAAAATGAATAGATGATCTTAATCTAGTACTATCGACAAAAATTTACCTTTACACCCTCACTTATTAAACCCTGTGCTGTTGAATTTTAACTTCAACTGCTGCAGCAGAAGGACGGATGCAGCAGCAAAATTTTTTTTTGGAGGTTGCTTGCATGCCATCCAGAAATTTAATTCAGCATTTAAAATTCCTGCAAGTTTTTTTTGTAGACGGCCACAGCCATATTTCTGTACAGGATTGTATTTAAACACAACAACCATCATTAACGCAATTCACCAACCAGAAATTAAACAAACAGAAATTTACCCGACAGTTTTGTAAATTCAAAAGGAGGACACATGGAGCATTAATATTGGATCGCATGAAATTGAAGGGAATTTGAAAACCTGAAAACCGGACCCGAATTTTTTATAGGGCACATTGGATTGAGAATTCGAGTTAAAATTAGGCAGACGTCAGCATCCCATTTTGGAACGCGAATTTGGTTTGAAATTCAATCTATTCAGACTTTTGAAGTCAGACGGAAAGGGTTCTTTAATGTTTTGATAGTTTAATATATACATATGTTTTAAACATATGTTATATATATATCATATGCGAAATGAAAGGTGGGCCATAGAATTTAGTTTTAATTTTATTTTTTTTAAAAGAGGGTTTATTATAATATGTTTTATATGTTATGGCATATAAAAATAAAAAGGACAAAAAAGCTTGGTAGTTTTTTTTATAGACAGTACGTAAATTTTTTATTACACAACAATGTGTAAAAAGTGAAAGACTAAGTGTAAATTTTTAAGTGTGTATGCACATCAGTGCGAAATTGAAAAACACAGCAGAGTGTTTTAGAGAGAGAGTATGTTTGTTTTGAACAGACAATGAGTTGGTTTTATGCATTGCGTTTTGTAGCAGTCATAATTTTGTAATCCCTCTTAGTGAGGAAGAAGTGTAATAGTTTTTTTTTGAGTTATTGAAGGGAATAGAAGTTTGTTTTCAAAGTATTGAAACTCTGTCTCCTGTCAAAGAAATTTTTATTTTCTCTATGTTAGAGGAAGGGATATTTATTCTCCATTCATTGTTCTGGAATTTTTCAATATTCCAACATGTGCAAGAACAACAGATGTTGTGGTTCCATCCCCAGCTAAATCATTTGTCTTTGCCGCAGCTTGCCTTACCAACTTGGCCTCAATATTTTCAACTGGGTCCTCTAATTCAACCAATAAAAAGGCCAAAACCATAGCATTGAGATACATTTCATTACACTGTCAATAACAATAAAATTTGACTCAGCCATAACCATTTCCTTTTATTGTTGTGAAAAGATTTATGCATTACTCTAATGTGGCTAGTCCATAGGCCAAGTAGACCACTGGGTAACAAATATGTTTCCTTTCACCTTTGAGTTTTCAAATTATGCCTACCAAATCTAAGACATTTAAGAGGGGAACTAATACAACGTTAAAAAGAAAACCAGAGCACACATCTACAAATTACCTCCTTAGCTACTGTCACACCATCATTAACTATTTTCGGAGAACCATGCTTTCTCTCCAAGACAACATTTTTCCCCTCGCCCCAAGGGTGACTCCAACAAGATCAGCAAGTTTGTTCACACCGCCTGCAAGACAAATTGACAATGCTTTCATTAAGTGTGCAATTGAATGCCAGACCATATGCCAAAACAACCCTCCATGAAAAATTAAAATAACACATTAAAATCGAATATAAGTGGACAAGGAAAGATCCACCGCAGTGAAGTTTCACGTGCGGGTGACCTTCCTTTAAACATAATTTTTTCTCTGACCTGCAATTTTTTTGTCACTGAGCCATCCTTGTTGAAGTACAACTCCTTTTCCATAGCTCTTGTATTAACTACCTTCTCTCTATCGCGTAATCTCAGAGTCCCTCTTCTGCTTGAGAGATTAAAGGAAATGGGTGAAAAAACTGAAAGAGAAGACAATTGTCTGCCATAATTATCAAACATTGCACCCAACTTCTTCCCCTTTACATTGTTACCCAATGAGGTAGATGTGGCAATTGTTGTCATACTACCCAAAGTAGAGGCCATCTTCTCTTATGCTGAATATAGAATTACAAGATCTTCATATTAGTATGAACCTTAAAAAACATGACTCCCATTGCTAAAAACCTCTTTTAAGTTGTAACAGGAAAACTAAACAACTATCGCAACTTTTGGCAACTTCTGGAGCATTAAGAGAGAAACAACCAAAGAGAAATACAACCACAATCCTCATTTTAATGAGACCGGACTATATATTTTCATTAATATAATAGAAAGAAATTACGACTATATTAAGGCCAGCACAAAACAATCTTTAACCAGTGTCTCTCGCGGCCTTCAGGTTGCCATGCTAGAGGTTGCATATTTTTAATTTAAATTCTTGACCTCTCGTGCCCATCTATGAATGCATCCAATGGGATATCTACATCAAATGCTCCTTTATATCCCCAAAAAAAAAATTCCTACTACAAGAGCACTAGTATTGATGGATCACCCCACACCATCCCACCCACTAGAAATGGTGAAAAAGGAAACCCGAGAAACCTTCTGAAATATCTCAAGATGACTATATGGGTGGTTCTTATGAATCAACCAACCATTCAGAACATGCTCATCAATCCAAACCATGAGTATTATGTGACGATATTCAAGTAGGCACTGAATCGGATTTCTGAAGCTATGTTAGAGAAACCCTAAACTCTCACTGAAAATAGGTGAAATGTGGCACCACTTAGAGATTGACATGTGCCAATTGGTACAAGTGGTAGACAATTGGCATGCTCAAACAACGAGGTGATGCAGGAATGACATGAGGGAGAAAATATCAGAAAAGCCCCAAATCTGGAGAATTAAAGCTCATCACCAACCTGAGATTGACAACTTTACATGATGTAACCTATGAAATCGTAAATGGAGAAATCATAGTAACAATAAAGTAACCTATGTAACGATAAAGTCGGATTCATTACAGTGCACCATTTGTCGCCGGCGGCCTAGTTGCGTAGTCATGATGTCTGGTCTCATCCAGTGATGGGGCATCGCCTACAAAAACAGATAATATTAAATTTTAATTGTTAGTTTTTAAATATCATTGAACTAGTTCGGTAATATTAATAAAAAAAATTGTAATGAGATTATTTACCTGGTGCACCAGTTGTCGCCGCTGACCTAGTTGCGTTGTCACGATGTCTGGTCTCATCCAGTGACGGGGCATCGCCTACAAAAACAGATAATATTAAATTTTAATTGTCAGTTTTTAAATATCATTGAGCTAGTTCGGTAATATTAATAAAAAAAATTGCAATGAGATTATTTACCTGGTGCACCAGTTGTCGCCGCTGACCTAGTTGCGTAGTCACGATGTCTGGTCTCATCCAGTGACGGGGCATCGCCTACAAAAAAAAATAATATTAAATTTTAATTGTCAGTTTTTAAATATCATTGAACTAGTTCGGTAATATTAATAAAAAAAATTGCAATGAGATTATTTACCTGGTGCACCAGTTGTCGTCGTTGGGACTATTGCCTTGTCTTCCTCTCTGGTGGTAAGATCCTCAAGGGAAACATTCTCTGTCATTTAAACAAAAAACGTTATAAGGACAACCATCAAGGTATAATTAGAAAAAATTATAAGTGTAAATTAATTACCATCACGGCCCTCACTGATAGTAGCATTGTTGGCCTGGTCCCCACTACAATGATCAGGTTGCACGTGAGGATCATCTACATCTGGCTCTAAAACTGGGTTATTTGCCTCGTCGGTAGTGCTGCTCCCCTGATTTAAACAAAGTTGTTAGACATTAAATTTATGGACAAAAACAAACATATTGAAAGGTTAATGTTTTACCTTATCAAGCATTCTGGATCTTGGGACCTGCCCCAAGCTTCTGTGACGTTCAACTACGGCTTGATAGCCGAAATGGAAAGCGATATTTTTATCTTCCTCTGTAGTTTCTGTTCCGAATTCATCACCCTACATTACATATGATTGTGTATTTTTAATCATATTTTATAGGATTACAAAAACGTTGGAAGGCGATACAATTAATTATAAGATGTTTAGCTACTTAATTACAATTCTTGCGACTAATTTCAAGTAGTCGCCCTGGCCTAGCTTGTGATGGCCCTTTTTTTCAATCCTAGCTTTGGTTGCCTTTGAGGTGTCAGGCAACCTAGCATCAAAAGATTAAAGTCAGATATGACGTAGCACACTTTTATTTTAGACATAGAAAAAATTAAAGCTATTGAATTAAAGTTGTAATTTACCTTGCGGGTCCAGTTGGCATTTTTCCTTCTTTCTTTGCCCTTTTCTCTTTTCTGTCATGGATGAGTGCTCTCCACTCACTCTCTGGAATTGTGAGAGGACGCTCATATCTAGGGTTAAATTTCAATTGCGTCCTATAGGTATCCCTGGTATATTTCAAATATTTTCCGGCTACCCAAGCCACCGCTGTTCTGTCAAATATTCCGACCCCAAAAAGGGTTTCTAGATAATCTAGAAGTTCTTTTTTCAGGTTGGAACTATGGGAATTCCACCCTGTGCGTATGGTTGGGCCAAAAATTACCAACGCATGGCTCTCCAGATACCTGTAGAACTCATTGTTTCCTACACAGAAAAAAAAAAATATTATCATTAATTTAAAAATAAAAATCATGATAAATATGTTTTAGATAAAGTACATGAAATAGTTAAAATATTAAAATTTACATGGGAGTTGTACATGCTTTATAGTGACACCCTCATCGTTCACCAACAACGTGCCATTAATGGTCCATGTGGAGCTGACACGTGTAGCTCCAGGAAACGCAATAATGTAGTTGGCCATATCGGCCTCATCATTGCCAACACGTTCAGCGGTTGGCTGGGTGTCTGCTTGGGCAGGGTGTGTTTCTTGGCTAGCACCTAAAGGAGTAGAAGGTGTACGAGAGGGTTGTTGGGAAATCTCTTGCCCTTGTGTCCCACTACCACCAACATCGGGTTCAGCAAGTGCCAGAAAACGCTACATACAAAAGAAATTTTTGTTAGTTTAGTCAATGTAAAAATTAAAAATCAAACTATCACAATTCATCTCATGTAGAACAAAAAAAATATCCTTTTGACTTTTTATTATTACCTGATATGTTTCTAGCTGGCTCATAAGTTGTTTTATCCTCTCTTCTGTTTTAGGTGTTTGAGGCACGTCTATCAAAGTATTAAATTCCGACCTTGCATCTCGTGCCTTTTTTCGCAACAAGAGCACTGGAGATAGGGATGAAGAAAGCTCTTCCTCAAAGAGGGAATCATCAAGCGTACCATGGCTAGGTGTCTGCATATTTGAACAAAATTAATATTATTTCAATTATGTAAATAACTAAAATACTTGAAGATAGAGCAATGCTGGCACTTTACATGTTCTTCCGCTGGCCTCTTTCCGCGATCATCCCGTCTCGGGGTTGTTCCTGCACTGCTCTGATCAGTATGCCACATTGCAATAAAATTATAAATGTAAAAACTTGAAAACAATATCTAACTTGAAAACACAAAATGAACACCGAAATAATTTCTAAGAAGACACCGGAAGACAGAGTTAGAGTTTCAAATATGCCTTGCATTGAATTCAGTCCTGGAAACATGTCATTGCACATTAAGGCACCCAAATAAGAGACGAGTTGACAATGAAGACCTTATTGAATATATTGTTGGAGCAACTTCTATTAAACTTGTTGTGAAGACCTTGAGGACATTTTTGGAGCAACATTGTTGAAGCTGATGGTATAGCATTGTTGGAGACGATCTTGAAGGGCCTTGAATTGAAGCTTTTGGAGCAACTATTGAAAAATCCTTAGAGCATTTAAGTAAGGCACTTTCTATCTTCCATCACCTTTTTCCTTTCAATATCCTTTAAATGATTTTGTTGATATTTAATGTTTGAAATCACCTTATAATTCCTTGATTATATGTGTTTGGGGATTTTCCCTTTGAAATTACCCAAAAATGCCCTGGCAATTTTATCTTCAGGATGCATGTCTAACCCTATTGTTCAATATTTTGATTGATAGTAGTAAACATAGAGAGTTAGGGGGCTCTTGACTTGGTTTGGTTTGGCCATTAGATCCCTAACATCTACTAGGGAGAACCCCCCTTGAGTTGGAGGAGAGCTAGCCCAAAGTGAAAAGAGGTTGGTGAGGTGACAATGGGGCTATTGAATTACACATGGTATCACACTTTAGCTTTAGGACTTTATCTTGAGAAGTGCGATATTTTGCTATATCAATTCTCAAATTTTTTACAACACTATTTTTAAGAACTAATAAGAAGTGATGTTGAGGGGTTTTTGGGTATAAGAAACAATACCATTTAAAAAATAGGGTTCTCAGTCCTTGGCATTCCTTCACCTAGGCCTAGGGGCACACTAGAATAATTTCACACTAAACCATGCAAACTTAAAAGTAACTTAACAGATCCATAAAGTAATAATAATCATAATTCCTAATTTCCTATTGTATGATATGATGAAAATTATTCAAACATGAAGCAATGAAGACATGCAATGTCTGAATTTCAAGATTGATGAACCAATACAAGAAGTTAGAAACTACAACTTTGATTCAATACTCTGTGTCCTAACTCCGGGAAGGAATCTAGTTTGTAGTACAGAACATGCATCGTGTATTATCAATTCTTAATTGACAACAACTAAAGGTCATCTACCTCATCAATTCCTTCCCATTTTGTGTTTTTATGTTATACTCCTTATAAAAGTGTCAAATTTCTCTCAAAGTAAGAAAACACTGAATAAAATAAAAAATAGTTGAGATATGATTGAGAAATGGTCATTTATTTCTTGAAAGGATCTTCACAATTTCTTTGGTTGTTTTTCATCTCAAGAAGCAAGAAATGACCTAAGAAACTATCGTGATGTAATATAAGAAACAACACGGTGCAATGGCCATTTTCAAAGCCAAATGATGTCCATTGAGGACATGGCCTTTATTTGGTTCCTGTTTCATAGGAGTTTCGGGTAGAAATGGAACTTTGTTGTACCATTTCCGGTAGTAAAAAGGGAAAACCTTCTTTTTCCATGGGAAATAATTTACCTTTCCTTTTTCAAGATAATCTAAATCACAAAAAATATGAACTATACTGCACACATTCTTGGATAATGTGAAAGTGGAAAAGGAATACCCTACACAAGTGATGCACACATGTACATTTGAACACTAATAGATTTTTGTAGTTGAAATTCAATGCTTGTTTTCATTTAATTCAGTCCTGGGGGGCAAATTTATCCACCACAGGGACAACCTGTTGCACCTCAACCACAGCCGCATGTTCAGTATGGCCCAAATTTTGTGCAACCAGGACAACCCTACGGTCCGTCTCTGGGTCAACATGGTTATCAGGGACAACCTAGTTCGTCGCAACCATCAAGCCAACCTTTCCCACAAGGGCAACCCGGTGGTCCTCAATATCCAGTTCAGTAGCCAATTCAACCAGCTTAGCAGCTGGTTCAATCATTTCAACAATTAGTTCAACCAGCTCAGTAGCTGTTTCAACTTGCCCACCAATAGATTCCTTCAGTTCTGTAGTTGGTTCTACCTATTTACCCAACTCAAACGGGTCCACCTGCTCACTAGCCTGCTCAACCTACTCTACAAGGTCAGTCTACTCAACCGCAAGGCGCTTACTACCCTCAAGTTTCATAGCAACTGGTATATAGTGCGCCCCAGGTTCCTTATCCTCAAAATCAACCTGTATATCATCAACCTCAAAGCCATGTTTACATTCCACAGCAAAATTCTTATGCTACTTAGCAAGGAACTTAGTGGTCTACTTCAACTTAGTATCCTGGTCCTCAACCTCAGTATCAATCAAATTATCCTGCTTCTAATCCCTACAATCCGAATCCTTCGAGACAAAATGTATGGGGACATAATCCCGCTCGGACTGGGTGGAATGTACACATAGGTCCTTATCAAAGACCTCCGATGACTTTCAATACTCAATTACCATTTCTTGCTACGTTGGAATTACCTGATGTGTCAAAGTTGACAAATGATCCTATTCTTCATAACCCGTATTAGCCTCCGGTTCCGACCAATATTCCTAGTGATCGTCCTAAATTTGAGGGTAAGCCTGGTGAAGGCCCCCAAACACATGTTATGACTTACCACTTGTGGTGTTCCTCTAACTCTTGGGTTGATGATTCTATTAGACTCCGTCTTTTCCAGCGAACTCTTACTAGTACTGCTGCAAAGTGGCACATTGAGCTGTCTCGTGGAGTTTTTCAAGATTTCAATTCCTTAGCCATGGCATTCCTTACACATTTTCAGTTACCGATCCACTATGAGACCGGGACGCATCTCCTCACTTCATTGAAACAAGGCCGAGCTTCTCATATCTCAGATCATATTCACGAGTGGCAGCTTCGTCATCGCATGATCAAATTTGAGATTCCTGATCAACTTCTAACTCATTGGTTCACTACCTCCATTGTCAATCAGAAAGCGAAAGACATAGCTATGGGGGCTTGTGTAACCAAGGAACAAGCCATTACTTACGCCCAATAACTTGATCTTGTGTACTCTCATTCCAACATATTATATGATCTCTTGCCTGATGCTCCTCGACCTGGAACTTTTAAACCACCAGCGACTCCATCCGTCGATGGTATTATTGGTTTCGTATCTCAGACTTCTCAGAAGTCTTCTTCATCCAATTCTGGGAAGCAGAAGTCTACTTCTTCCAATAATTTTGCTTCTCAGCCAACCTCGAATTCTGGCAAATCCGCAGAAGTGAGTTCCATTCAGGTCAATCCTACAGATAACGCTTCTAAAGGTAAGAAGAAGGGTAAAGGTAAGGCTAAAGCCGATACCCCAAAACAGGATTCTCCGAAACCTCATTCTGCTGATGGTTATCAACGCAAACTAAAGTATCCTTGTTTGATTTGTGATGAAGAGCACTTCACCAAGGATTGTCCTTGACGGTCCGAAGTGAGTCGATTACTCAAAGGCACCCAAGGAGCTCCGACCGTTCTTAAAGAACCTTTCCCAACTCAACAAACCCAGATGGTAGAGCAACCTCAGTCCTCTACCCCATTTGGCTCTCAGGTCTTCATGATGAACGGTTCTGCACCCATTTCTATTGCTACTCGATCAAAAGATTATTCCAGCTCATGTCAGGCAACGGGGAAGGAGATCGCTGATGGTCCTCCTCCTCCACCTATTTCTGGCCCTCTTGAGATTGAATGGCCTAACGCCGAATCCGTTAGATGGCCACCTTCTAAAGGAGTACCCCGCAAGTCTTCGTACAATCCTAACGCCCGTGCCACTCAGCATTGCAGTATTGTTGAAGATTTTGCTCAAGCGCCATCTGCAATGTCTGCTTTGGAAGTACTTCAGATTTCATCTCAATAGAAGGCTTTGTTATCTGTGATAGGTGGGGTTGATCCAGCCGATACTAGCCTTCTCGCTTTTGATTTAGAGAATTTCGTCCCATGACTCCTGCACCAAATTGCGCTCATCATTCAAGTTGGTATTAATGGTTTGAATATTCACCGGGTAGTTGTGGATGAGGGTGCATCTACCTCTGTTATGTCATCTACTTGTTGGAAAGCCATTGATTCTCCAACTCTCACTTCTTCACCCAATGCCCTTGAAGCATTTGATGGAAGAGAGTCTAAATCTCTTGGTGTTCTCACTAGTTTGTCGATTACATTGGAAGGGAAGACACTCAATGTCGAGGTTGAAGTCGTTGACGCTAAGCTCAATTATAATCTTCTCCTCAGTCGCAGTTGGACCCATGCCATGATGTGTGCTTCGTCCACTCTCTTTTGTGTTTTGAAATTCCCGCACGAAGGAAATATTATTACTGTCGATCAATTGTCCTTTTTCACTTCTTCTTCCGAGAACAACGTTTCGTACATGGATAATATTCCTACTCCCTACGAGAGCGTAGAGCCAGGCCTTTTCAAGGATCCTGCCCTCATGGGTCTTTTTCCCCTTCCACCACCAAATACTATTCAGGTCAACATGATTTCTCAAACCGATGACCCATGGGTTATACCTTCGCTTGAACAGATTGATTCTTTTGGAGATTCAATGTCGTTGAGTCCGATTGAAATTGATTATTGTGAACTCATAGCCGCTTCAGATACTCTGTCCTCTGATTATGCTCCTTCAAGCATGTCTCTTGACATTTATTCTCAATCCCCTTGGCTTGGTGATTTTGATTCACATGATCCTTTGAAAGAAGTGTTTCCCTCTGAGAGGCCATCGTGGAAACTGTGTCTCTCGAAGATCTACCGTGGGACAATGGTCATCCTCGTTCCTCGTTTCTGCCAAGTCTTGGGACCATGTCTACTTGTCTTGAGCGTTTTGCTTCTTAGGTTCCTTCTCCTTCGCTTCAAACTCCTGTTCAGATCCATGAAGTTTTTTCGGAAGGTAACTTGAGTAATATTACATATTAAAATGGGTAACTATTGCTCCACAAGAGGTGAAAAGTGAAAGGTAATTATTTTTACCATTTTTTGGCATTTTATAACTTTTTCATAACCCGAATTAGGTTTTAAGACATATTTTTTGATTATTTTATTATATTATTTTCGAGAAATGGGTTTTACACGTGTCTCTTATACAGTGACAAGATTTTCATGCTATAATGATGAAGTAACGAGTTATATTTTATACTTTTTCGGACTCGGTAAAAACACGAAAAAGTCACTACTGGAGTCATCTTTTAGCTCTTTTCTGACTCTCTAAAATTGAAAATATTGCCGAGATTCTTGTCGTTTTGAACTCGTTAAATGGCTGCGAAACGATATCTACCCAATATACATTTACCCCTTTTTTGGGCTGGGATGGATTATTTACGAAAAAGGAATACCTTAGCCTATCGCGACAAAGAGGTTCTCTCAGACATAGTTTTCTACCTTTTCAGATCTATGAGACTACTTACGAAAAGGGACTACTGGAGTTTTCTTTTCTACTTTCTTTTCAAAATCTCTAAACATGAAAAGATGTTGAGTTCTCCCTTTGTCAGACTCATTAAACCCTGATGACATCGGACTTCGTCGCCATGACATTACTCGAGTTCCTCCTTCCTAGGGCTCGTAAAATGTACTAGGATAGATTTGTCCAAAGGACAAACTTACATTGCAAGAATATGCTATCCCCTTCAAGCTTGTTTTAAAAAATAATTGGGGTACTCGCCAGAAATGGTGGGGGAAAATGGAACCCAGTTCTAGTTATGTTGGCAGTATGTCACTCTTGAACATGACACTTGTCTGCATTCGTGTCGGGTTGGGGAAATCTCATTTCATCATTTTTTCCTTCATGTGTTTGGGTAATATCTTTTGACCTCTCATCTGCTCTTTGCCACGTCATCATGACCTCATATCCTTTGATGTCAAATTCTTCCAAATCCACTATCGTGTCGCTGATATGTTCAAGAGAAGTTTGCCTTTACAGTTGTCAACCTTCCTCTGATTCCATGTTTGTCCTGATTCACTTTCATCATGTTACTTTGTCTCGTGTTGATGATGTGGGAAAAATTATGGCCCTCCTTCGACTAGGTCACTTCCTGTCGACTTCAGCTCATTATCCAGGAATTTGATCTAGAGACTCCCTTCTAGTACCTTGGAGCCTACATGCCTCAATGGCAGGTTTTTCACATTCGACGCAAGGTTCACACCATTGGCCTTCGATCGAGTGATTCTACGGGTGTTCGACGTCAGATCATTTTTCACATTTTGTAGATTGTACCTTTTGTACCTTGAGGGCCATCGTCATTATTAGTGGTTTCTCTCACGTCTGTTAACAACTTTCATCATTGGCTGGTAATTAGATGATTTTGCTGCATGTTTGACTTCAGCTCATATATTCACATGCTTGAAATTGTACTTGTTTGGGTCGAGATGGAGCGCAAGACCCTGAGTTTTGTCTAATAAAATCCAAGCTGCAAATTTTGGTGGATTATCATGACTTATTGCATGACTCTTTTGATTGGATGGCTGCGACCATACCTGAGTCTATTTGTTGATCCTTACTGCTGGATGGTTGCGTCCATACCTTGGATCTCAGTTTTTATATGTACTCTATTATGGATGGCTGTGCCCATGCCCCATGTTCATGTATCAGAGATATCAGTTGTATTCGTAATTACAGGATTTATGACAATGATGTTTGGTTCGAGCGCCTTCTCATAAAGCATTTCACCCCTCCCTCTCTCTCGGACCTCATGCTTTAGGGGGCATCTGTTACACAACATTTTGTCACTGTCCCTGCAATCCCCATCTCGCCCATTGGAGGGTAATTTCTGTGATCAATAAGTAGTGTCATGCCTTGCAAAGACCATCTTTTTGTCCCTTTACATGAGAGTAATATTCCTTCTATTGACAATTCCCTGAGCAGAGCTGTACAAACCTTTATTTTTGCCTTGGCACGAGTAGCTAGTTACACCCCTCGCAGATTGGGAAAATTAACACTGGGCCCACGCCAGTTGGCGCTCTGTGCCAGTTAGACACCCGCACCAAGCTGTTTATGGAATATTTTTTAAAAATAGAGGCGGAGATTCCACTCCAACCACCTCGAGGATGAGTCATTAGGAGTGGTTGAACTGAAAAACCATGGACTCCCTCATTTAGGTTTATGGTTTCCACCTCTTATGGGAACTCCATAAAGGATAGGCCTCCCTCCCACCTTTGTAGGGATCCTAACCTCGTCCTTTTCCTCTATAAAAGAAGCTATCTCTCTTAGAACAAGCTAGCTGAACTTGGAGAATTAAACATATTATAGTTGAATTACTAGAGAAGATAGAATAAGAAGGAATTACGTTGAGGAAGATTGAGTCCATAAATCCTGAGAGAACTTGAGTCCATGCCTTCATATCATCTGAATTCCCTGATGAACATCTGAGATGCGCTTTGGCTGAACCCTGTTAGAGGAGACTGGCTAGTAGTTATGAGTGAAACTATTATGTCGTATGTTGTTCTTGTTTCTTGTTCTATGTGCAGGTATCCGATCATAATGGCGGAAGGATTGTGATTTGTCAAGGCAAGAGCGAGAGGCCACCACTACTACAACAGCAACGACAACGTTGGACTCCAGGTAGGTCAATCTACTGTGTCCTTTGTTCATTCAATAACTAGGAAGAAACACTCTAACATGTCCCTTTGTTTCTAGACCCACTCTAGGGCTAGAGGGATCGTCTCTGCTTGTAGAGAGGATTTACCTGCTTAACACTCCCCCCCGCCCCACCTGCATGTCATTGCTTGGAACTTGCCTTTCAATATCTGTGGCAATTGATTGAACGATATTGTTATCTTCATCTGGTGCCTCATTATGTGCTTCATCTTCTTCCATTGATCTATTGTCCACAAAAAAATGAACAATTTTACTGTTCAATTTAGTTGGTTGTGAAGGCATGTTCATACTTTGTTCATTCGTTCTTGAGACATTTTGTTCGTTCAAATTAATCATGGCTTCTGCCAGCCATGATGGTGGGTTTACTTGGCTTGGAAATGTCAATTGGTCATTTTCAATGTCATTAAAAATATTAACAATTTGATTTTCAACTACATCTACATTGTCAACTGCATGTTCAACAACATCATTAACAATATCAATAGCAAAAGTTCCATGTGCTTGATTTGGTAGAACAACCTCCATGTTTTTATCAAATTTTTCATGAATATTTTTTTTTTCACATACCTGCTCATTATCATCAGCATATAGCTGTCCTTGAGATATGGAAATTATATTACCAGCTGCAACCACATCAGCATGTTAATGTACTTCTTCTTGCACTTCAACATCTGTTTGGACATGCTCTTCTTACTGACGATCCACATGAAAGGCTTGGCTACAACCAGTATCATGCATAAGAGCATCATAATTTAGTGGCCATATTCCTATCCTCCTAAAGCCAGCCTTGATATTTAATGGTGTCAGAGCCCTTTTAAAAGCCTTACTCGCAAGATTTGCTAGCTTGAACATTTTCACCTCAACCCCTAGATTCTTTTCCATCCATCTAGAATGCTCTGACTTGAAATAGTTCTTGAAAGGGCCAAACACACTAACATCAAGGGGTTGCAATTTATGAGTGGTATGAGCGGGCAATGTTAAAAGGTCAATGCCCAAATTGTTTGTATAGCTATGTGGTTTCCATGGCCATCTAATATCAAGAGGTGTCTATTATTAGGTGAGACACCACCTGGCACAGATGCAGCAAAGTGGCAAAGCTAATTTAAAAAATGTTCTTTAGCCATCCATGCATGGGGGTGTGCAGCCATGCATGCTCCCGGTTCACAGTTTTGTATATAGTTTTTCAACCGATTTTTACCTTTGAATAGATAAAATCCTGGGATTAAAGCACCAATTACATTGACACAAAATAAAATGGTTATCCACTCCCTGCTCTTAGGCAAAATCTTTGGCATGTTTCGGCTCCGTCTCTTGGAAATTACCTGCATGCCACAATTCCTTCCCACATGTAAACATGTTTCATCACAGTTCCATATATGGTCTGCACCATAAGAATGTTTATCGTATGCACTAGAAAGAGTGTCATAGAACTTACATACAATTGCAGGGCGCAAATTTAATGCTTTATCTCTGTCAAGGCCCTCGGATGTACACAATACAAGGTTTGGATGCCTTTTTTAAACCCAAACCACCAAGATTTACCAGGAAACCCATCTTTGAATGGGTCTGGCCTCCCTTGACAGATTTGAGCAACTGTGGATTTGAGTTGTATCAACTCTAGCCCATGTCCCAATTGGGCCATTTATTTACACCACTCAACCACCTCGGCCTCCTCCTCTTCAGTCATAACTATAACAGGCCCTCTACGTTTGGTGTGAGTGAGCCCATTTATCCAATAATGTATTAATGAGGGAGGAATACTATGTTTCTTTGAAGATGCCTGAACAGAATATCCATTGAACTCTATGTCATCAATTGCAGCTAACATTTCTTCTTTTTTCCAGCCTCTTATAGCGTTGATCTTTTTAGTTGAAGTTTCCCCTTGGACTGTGGTTGATGGTGGCTTTATGAGTGATGGTGTGACAACATCAGCTTCAGCCACATGGTCATCCTCAACAACATTTCTTGGAGCATTGTTAACATTGACATCACCTGTCATTTCTTCATCCGATGAAGTGCATCGTAGCTGCGCACCCCTGGTCACTCTTATGCCACTTCTCCTTGTATGAGCTACATAAATAACTCTTGCCCTGGATGCAGCTACCTGCAGAATTATTGCATGCATCTAGTTAAGAATAATTGAAAAGAATTCTTTCATAGAAGCTAAACATATCTCTGCTTTATTACAGGAATCATCAACACGTATGTTATTAGTAGCTCAAGATATTTTCATACAACCCTTAAAAAACAAATCTACAGATGGAATTAGTTGTATGTCTTCAAATATAACGGTGATTATTGTTTTGATAACTTTTTTTTACACTTAAAATACAATGTCTGTTTTGAAACTTGTTTTTACACTTAAAATACAATGATTGTTTTGATAACTTGTTGATAAAAGCTAGTATTGTTTCCTGCTGTTTGGGTTTACAAATCAAAAGGGGCATGTTTCATTTTCAGTTGACTACATGCAAAACCAATTTTAAGATAGCATCACGACACCTTTTGATTATTTCAATAGTTTCTCTGATTTAGAATTCTTTATTTGCAACTTTCTAAGATTGAAAATAATGTTCAATCTAGTAACATCATATCTTCCCATTTATAACAGTTTATAACAATTAACAATCTTGAGAGGTCTTACTTAGGCACAAGTAAGGATAACAAAGCATCCAAAATCAATATGGTTAATAAAAGTATGATATAGAGCTCCTTTATAAGGAAGAAATAGCATTATTTTAAGCTTAGATTAGTGTGTTCATGCCCAAGGTTTCTGAATGCCTTCCCTTCTGTTACCCTTTTATTATTTTCTATCTTGTCATATTTGAATCCTATGCTCAGCTAATGCAGAAAGATATGTAGACTTCAAATTCAAATGATACAGCTTCTATGCTCAGCTACTGAGATATTTTCTGCAGGCTGACTTAATGATAGAATTTTTTACACAAATGATGCAGTTCCTTAAATATTGTGAATGGTTTTCTTATGTTTTGTTTTTGAGTAGTTTCTCTTATTTAGAATTCTTTCACTTTGTAACTTTGTAATATTGAAGTGTAAAGAATATGGCTCACATGCATACAAGCATTTATAAATCTAATTTTTTCTGAGATGTGTCCAAACCCCTTTGCAGTTCCATTCACCATAAAACCCACTGCATTCTAGATTCTAGAGGATCATTAGTCGTTGCGTTTAGAAATGGTTTTGGTGATTGTGGGTTTGGCTGAGCATTTTCTTCACCTTAAGTTCAGGAGACATTAATTTGCAAGCTCTTCATTGCCTTCCTAAAATGGAAGCATTGCTATTAATGGAATCAAAACTTTAAAACAAATGTTATTTTGTTCTTATGGTGAGTGCACTTTGGCTACTCAAAAAATATTGAACCTGAAACGTAACTATCTAGTGTTTCATAACTCCACATCTATGTTTTTCTAAAATCCCTATGGAGGTTATTATGATTCTATGCTAATTATATAGCATATAGGATGTAATTAACATCTATATCCCTTCTGTTTTTAATATCTTCTTGTTTCCCCGATTAAGTGATGTGAGCTTTACATGAGCTGCCATCAATTTCACAATGGAAGAACATTTAGAGACTGAGCTACTTAAAAGAAGACTTCACTGCTGACAACAATCAAACACATGAGTATTGTAAGTGTGCATAAAAAAGAAGCCTGGGTTTCTTTCTCAAGTAGGTTTTAAACCTAAGTATTTAATTTCTAATCTATGACATTGTTCTCTTGAATCCTTTTCACATGCAGTCAATCTACTATCTCTTATTTTCCATTGCACTCACAGATGCCTCTTTAATTTCTAATCTATGACATTTTTCTCTTGAATCCTTTTCACATTCATTCAATCTACTATTTTTCGTTGCACCCACAAATGGCTCTTTAATTTATAATCTATGATATAACTCGATATCTTCTGATATCTTTTGGGTCTTTGTTGTCTTTAGCTCTGCATTCAACTACAATCTTTGTTAATTTTGTTGTTGTATATGTAAATTTGTTATACATTTTGTTTGTTAATTTTGTTGATGTGTATGTTCAAACTAACAGAGAATTGAGTTGCTAAGGTTTATGAATAGCATCACAGTGACAAACTAATTGTACAATAAATTATACATGCTCTATGATAGATGGTTTCCAAAAATATTTGGGAAGACACGCTAATTTTGAAAGTTCTTTGGTTACTGAGGGTAGCCTTAAATTTTGCAAGTTGTTTGGTTGTTGATGGTAGCCTTGGCTCTATTCTTAGACCTAGTTGTCTTAGCTCTATTCTTGGACCTATTTGTAAAGTGCACTGCCTAGAACTATTGATAACATTCATCTCCTCAACTCAAATCGAAGGAGAGAACTGTAAGAAAATTTAAATAAAGACTTAGAAGTGAAAATAAGAACACTTAAATAAAGAATCAGAAATGAAAATAAGTTTCATAAAACTGAAATAAAGACTCATAAATTAAAAAAAAACATTGTAAGAAAATTGTGCTGTAATTGAAAAAACTAACCTGAATATACTGTGGAATGTTCTATGATGTTTTGTTTCCAGGACTGGTGCATAGTTTGAGTGGTTGAACTTCAATTATAGTTTTTGCAGTTGAATTTAATTGGAGACAATGATGGACATGGATTGCAATGAATTCATTTTGCATGTGTGATCATGATTGAATTTGATGTGATCTAATGGCTGGGAATTTTTGTTGTTGTTGATCCATGTGCTTTGATCTTTTTTAATGGGAAATAGAATAGGTTGAATGTCATTTATTGAATTTATTATTGGGTGGGTGCCATTTATTGTACATAGTGGGTTTAAATGTTGTTATTGAGTGGATGTCATTTATTGAACACAATGAGTTTAAATGTTAAATAACACATCAGTTATGGTTGACGTACATTTCCTTTTATTATGTGCAAGTATGGATATTTACTTCTGATACACAACATCAGGGGTGATCATAGGGGATGAAGTGACTGCCTTTTTGTACTTCTTGAATTGACCATTTTGGAAGGATAAATGGTTTGATGAGTTTTGTAGTTGAGACAATAGGATTTGTACTCTTAAGTCTTGTTAAAATATTTATGGAGAGTTGTGGGCCCAGTCAATGACTTGGGAAATTCTGGACATAATTTAATATATATTTGGACTTTAAGTTATTTATTTTTGTTTAATTATTGGTTAAATATATGTCTGTTTTGGTGGGTTGATGGGACCAGTACTATAACAATTACGGGACCCTACACAACATTAGACATCTCTCCCCTATTCAAAGTCTATTTCCAAAATTGAAAATTCAAAAATTAGCATTGGATGTACTAATTTAAAGTGGTGTTAGGAAATAGATATATCAATAATGCTAGTCACATGACATAACAACCAAGTGGATCTTTTGTTGAGAATTCATTAAATAATTATTTTAGTTGACATAGCAACTTTAAGTGGTACCATGGTGAACTCTTATGGTAGCATCCACAAGCTTTACTTTATTGAACATGATATTCTACTAGACTTGGCTATATATTTGACTAGGAAGGGGTTAGTAAATAAATGAAAAAGAATGTTTATGCCTTAGAAAGGAGACTCTATTCCCAAAAAGTGAAATAAGGCTATGAAGTGTACATTTGATAAAATACGAGAATTTCATATCTAAAAATTGAATTTTAGGCCTACATTTGTAAGATAGGGGAATGCTTCCATTATTTAATTGATGTAATAAGTTAAATTTAATTGTTAATGGCATTAATAATGTCATAATGTTGATGACAAACATTTTTAAGGCTCTGAAGTAAAATAAAGCCATTCAATTAAATTCTAATTAAATAAATAATTTTACAATTTAGTTCAAAACAAAAAAACAAATAAAACTATCTCCTATAAAATAATTTAATGGTTTTTTTAAATTTAATTATTATTATTATTATTATATTGTTTTAATCCATATGTATTAATTTTATAAAAATCAGAAATATGCATTATACATTTAAGTGTTTGGGATGAAGCCAAGAGTTTCTGTGAAGTGAAAATTATTTATTTTTGGATAAGTGCGATGGTGGTTGTAAGAATTGATTAGAATTAAATGTCATGATTGATGATATAATTGATTGGAATTAAGATTGAGGTCTCAAAGTTTTGGGTGGGAAAATGGAGCGCGCGGGAGATTATCTTATCGTTCTAGGTTTACAGGCCCCCATCGCCGCCGCTGGCTGGAGATCTCTGCACAGGCGGTGCCTCCAGCGCATGCGACTTACCATTCCCTGCGCTGTTCCTCAAGATTTCTTTTGGGTTGGAAAACCATCTGTGTTTAAGGGTTTTTATTTATCGGAAGAGACAGAGTCCTGGAATACCTGCAGCCCCAACAGAAAGGGGCAAAAGCGCCTGTCTGGGCTATCAAATACCACTGCTAAGTATGCTATCAAGCACTGCGAGCACCGTGGGTTCCTGGATGGCTGCGGTGTTGAACCAGAGCCAGACTTGGTGCTCTGCTGCACCTCACATGGTGCCAGTGAGCACTACACCCTGCTATTTCTGTCGATTACCCACGCTGGGCTCCCAGTTTTTCTCGTCTTTTGGGAGAGGACCCTGTTCGACTTCTCCACTCACACTCCGGACTACACAACCACGCCCTGGACCTCGATGATGGGCGGACATTGGGCATGGGACCTGCGCTCTTGGGGAACCTCTGTTTTGCGGTTTCCTCAGCTACATATTTATCAGAGGCTGCTTGAGCCCACTTGCTACTCCAAAGATGTTGTCACAAGACCAGTCGACCTCAAGCGGTCTCTGAGGCTGCATTCGGTACTCCTGGGCCAGGCACAGGCCCACGATGAGATGCAACCAGACAAAGAACGCAGCCAGCGTATCTCCTACATTGACTCTCAGGTAGGGCCGACTCCATTCCAAGTGTTTATTATGCCTCCTGTAGGTAACTGTTTTATTATATGGATTAGAACAGTAGACTCAATACTACACCTGAAGGAAGCAATACAGTCAAAGGCAGGGTACCCTGTTGATCTACAGTCTCTAATTTTTGGGGGGAAAGCACTTGCTAACCACTGCTCGGCAAATGACTATTCCATGGTCTCTGGGTCTTCCATCTGCCTCAATCTCAGACTGAGGGGTGGAATGATGGGCCAAAACAGGGCACATGGACCCTCCACGGGTGTTGGTCCATCCAAAATAGTACCCACCAAAGGTTCATATAGAAATGTATTACAGGGGGAGAAGAACATTCCCTCAGCTCCTGCTGCCCCTGCTGAAAGTTCCCCCAAGCCATATATTGTAGAACTGTAGGACAGCGTGCCTGAACTAAACATAGACAGTCAAGATATTGACATGCATAGAACTGCCTATGAATCCCAAGCACTTATCGGTAGATTCAACTGCTTCTGGCCCAAACCAATGGAGTTGTTCCATTGGATTTTTACAAATTGGACTATGGACTGTGAAATACACCTTTGCTCAAAGGGGTATTTCATTGTCAAATTTACATCCACTGAGGTCAGAGATGCCATTATCAGCACGGGACCATGGTTCTGGGGCTCCACGGGACTCTTCATTACACCATGGTTCCCAAATTTCGATGCAAACTCCATGGAGGTGACCAATATGCCGGTCTGGGTTCGGCTCTACAACCTCCCGCTACATTTTTGGAATGAAAATGTTCTTGGCTGCATTGGAAATACCCTTGGCAGATACATTAAAACTGACACTCAACGCCTGGAAGAGCGCATATTCACCTTCGCACGAATCTGTGTGGAGGTTGATTTGAGCAAGGGACTCCCTGAGTCCATTATGCTGAACAACAAACAACAGAGATGGACACAACATTTAGACTATGAGAATACAACTTTCAGATGCAGGATCTGCAGGTGCACAGGCCACCTACAAAACTCATGTCCGACAGCTAAAAGGGATAACAGGAAAAAGAAGAAACCAGGCAAAGCGGCAAAAGGGTGGCAATTTCCATCTGAAGAACCAGAACTACAGGCAGAAGAGGTGGAACCAACACCACATGAGAATTAGCAAACAGATACTTCCATGGGCACACAAGAACAGGAAATGCAAGAGCAGCTCGATGCCACCGCAAAGACTCAGCAGGCTATGGGACCTGGCACACTAGACAGTGGGGGATACAAAAGAACACATACATCAGACACATCTGACTTGGACAAGGACAATGGAGCACCAACAGAAGGAAATCAGCTTGTCCTTATCGAGACCGAGCCAACACTTGGTGCTTGGCGTAAGGTTGAAAAGAAGAAGGGGAGAAAATCATAATTGTATCTCCTTTGTTTTTATTTTGTGGCATATTGAATGTCTTTGGACATATACCAGCTCATACAACATGTAATTTTGTTTACTCATAAATAAAATTACGAACTTTTTCATTGTGAAAAAAATTGATTGGAATTAAATGTTATGGTGCTTGTAAGGATAAGAATTAAAATAATTGTAAGATGGTTCATTTAATTGTAAATTTGATAACTTGTGAAAAGGAATTAAGGGTGAGAATTAATTATTAAGAATAATATTAATAGGGTATTCAAGTTCAATCTACTCATTTCTTGTATATTGGAAACATTTCATAAATAAAATATAATGTTTTTCATCTAACATTAACATTGAAACAACTAAATTCAAAATATCATGATTTCATGGAATATTTTGAATTTTCAATCATAATAATAATCAATGATATGAAATGTCAAGAAAAGACAAAAAAAAAAACTAATAAACATTGATCACAAAACACTTGATAAGCATAGATAACTAATATAAAATGTGGTGTATAAGTAATTTCAATATTCCATCCTTACCATCCTATTTTTAGATATGAAATTTTATTTAAGTATTTTATTTAAGACTAACATTGAAATATTTTTCTCTTAATATTTATAATTGATATTGAAATTATTTTAGCTATCAATATTTTTTAATTTGTTAATATATACACATTATTTTATTATTTTTAAATGTAACATTACCACACCACATCTCCCCATATTTACCTTTAAAAATATATGAAAACGTTTTTTTAGAAAGTTAGATATATAAAAAATATTTTAAAATTGTGATTTAATGTGGATGTATGAAAGAAAGAAAAGAAAAAAATCGAGGCTAAAAATAGCCTATGGGACAAATTGCTTCTCCATTTGGTTCTTGTATTTGGCCCTTTTCCTGTGGAGTCTTACAATAAACGCTCCCAGCTTCTCGACAAGCTCTTCGCTGAATAGATTATCCCAAGAGGTTTTGAGGTTCATGGAAGAGAGTCTCGCGTCTACAGATTGAAGAAAGCCTTGTATGGACTTAAGCAATCACCTAGAGCTCGATATTCTCGAATTTACAGGTACTTGACAAGACTTGGTTTCTCCAAAAGTGATGTTAATCCAAACCTATATATCAAGGTAGAGAAGAATGAACCTGTGATCCTATTATTGTATTTCAATGATTTGTTTCTAACATGTGTGGAGCATATAATTATTTGTGTAAGAGGGAGTCGGCTTCTGAATTTGATATGAAGGATATTGGGTTGATGCATTACTATTTGGGACTAGAAGTATGATAGAAGCTTGGTGAAGTATTTCTTTGTTAAGGAGAATATATTATCAAGATAGAGTATAAGTTTAGAATACTGGACTATAAATTGAAGTCGACTCCCATGTTGAAAAATATGAGAAAGTTGAGACATTGAGTCAAATTGTGTAGATCCATCTATGTATTGGAATTTGATTAGCTCACTGATGTATTTGGTTAATACCGGGCCATCTATTTTCTTTGTAGTAAATACTCTAATCTAGTTCTTGGTGGAACTGATACATGATCATTGGATTGCAGAAAAACATGTATTGAGATATTTGTGTGGTACAATTGATTATGATTTGAGACATGTCTCAAACGATAGTATATAATTGTAGGGTTATATGGATGCAAATTGGGTAGGGAGTGCTAAAGACAGAAAGAGTACATCTGAAGGTTGCTTCAGTTTGGGCTCTGCTATGATTTCAAGGAAGAGAAAGAAGCATAAATTCTTTTGCACTCAGTACTACCAAAGTATAATATATTGCAACCGGTTTAGCAAGTTGTGAAGCAGTACGACTTCAAAAGTTACTCATAGGATTATTTGATCATTGGCTTGAGTCAACTGTGATAGATTGTGATAATCAAAGTTGTGTGAAGCTAATGAAGAATCCAGTTTTCCATGACAGGTCAAAGCACACCAAGATAAAGTACCACTTCATCTGTGACATGGTGCATAAGGGAGCAATGAAGCTCCAATATGTCTCTATTGATAAGAATATTGTTGATATTATTACAAAGTTTCTATCCAGGTCGAAGTTTGTATACTTCAAGGAAAATCTTGGACTTAATTAGAATGCCTCTCTCATTGAGAGGGAGCATTGATGGGATAACATCATGGAATGACATTATTCCTATGTCAAGTGTTGGTGTCTAGATGTGAACAATATTCAAACCATTTTTCCACATAAATTATCAACCCGAGGGTGTTAGTTATTTCAATACTAATGCGCACAGTATATGCAAGAGCAATCACACAACCTGCTATTGGATCACAGGCTTAAATCAATGAACAAACAAACTACTGTAACAACAATTAAAATGGATTACAGAATTAAAAAGGGATTCACAACAATTGCAGAGTTATACTAAAAAATAGTAATAAAACCAAACTAACATATGAAATCAATAGAAATAAAGATAACACAACACCTGATCAGAAGAGTGGGCCCAAATCTCTGATCATGGCTGCGACAACTCACAATGTTACAGGTAAAACAACAGAGTGTTGTGTATTCAATTAACTGCAAAATACTTCTGTTACAAAATCTGTATATGCTTGCTTAACCCCGATTCACAGCCTGCAGGCCCTATTTATACAGCTGTTAAGGAAATCACAGATTTCCTCTAACAACTACATATCTGCAATTATACAATTTGTTACAATGGAAACCTAGTTGCCAAAAGTAAACCATGAAAAAGCCTGAAATATCGCTGGGGTGAAACAGAGTCTGTTGCGCTGTAGCAGCAAGTGAAGATAGTGCTGGAAATTAGGAGCTACTCCATGACTCACAACTATAATCTTCCTTCTTTTGCCAAATTTGTAAAAATATCGGAGTTAATGTTTGCAAAAGGTAAAACCTCCTTGACGATTACTTCATTAATAAAATATCCATGTAAGAAGAAGGAAAGGGGTTTACCTCGTGTGTTTAAGAACAATAATGATACAAAGAGATAGAAATGTGGGCGAAAATGGGAGAGAAAAGTATACAAATCTAGTACCCAACATCTCCCCCCAATTGGTCTATCTGCATGTCCTCATGCAGCTCGTCGTCTCCTTAGATCTGGGTTGGATTGACTGTGATTGGCATGAAGCTGTGTGAGATCATATTCTTCGGCCATTTCTGTCCCAGGGGGTTTATATCCTTCCGTCATAACAACATCCTTCCACCAGTTTGGGTCAACGTTGTATGCAGGAGTGTATTGCTCGGTTGGCAACCAAATAAGGGGAAACTGAAACCTCAACCCCATCCGCCTGACCCCACAAGTCTGAATGCATGCTACAAAATGTGGCATTATCTCTAGTGCCCGTGCAAAGTTAGGTTCTCCAAATGGTTCTCGACCTCTGGCAACTGAAGATGAAAACATCCATCTCCTTTGAAAACTGTCCAGCACTTCCTTACGGAACATTATAATCTGTCTGACAAAGAGGTCAACACACCATTTCTGGGTTGTCAACATGTGTTCTCTATGCCCCTCAATCTGTAGAAAGGTAAAATGCTTGTTATAAATATTTGTTGAGTGGCCATGCTCCTTCCTCATCATTAGTGGCCTTGTGACTTGGTTTTCCTCAAACATATCATAGGCCTTTCTCCATTTAATCTGATTGATGGTGCAGGAGGAAAAAGCTCTTAAATGAATATCCCCCACGAATGGAATGGGGTTAAAAGCCTGATCATGTCTCAATAAGTAACCATGCATGTAGAGCTCACACATTAAGTGTTGTCCTATGATATCATGAATTTTCAAGATACGGATAAATTGAATGGGGTCCTCAATATTGTGCCAAATTTACTTATATATACTCTCAAGAAAAAAGAAAAGAAATTGTTCATGAAGGAATAAGGCATAGCTATGTGTAGGAGGTCTGTAGGCCATTACCTGCTTTACCAGGGAGAACATCTTCTCCTTATCTGACTACAGCAGCTGCACTTGTTCTTCCAATTCTTCTATTCTGGCCTTTTGTTTAGCTTGCCTCAACCGTGCGTTGTCTAATTGGTCTATGTATCCTGTAATGATCCTGGCAGCCTGTTCTCGAAGCCACATTGTCTCTTTCTTATGTCCATTCGTAGCAGGTTATCACCTCTGGATCTCAGCGGCTAAGAAAAATTCCCGACCTTCAAACAACTGTTCAATCGGATCAGTCTGTGTAGCTGCGGAGGAGACCTCAATTTTTGGCTTTACTTCCCTCCATTTGTAAACTTTTACCTTCTTTTTCAACCGGGAAACTTGCCTCTTCAACTCCCGAACCTCCCTCTTCAATATCATGGTTTCATGGAACTGAAACTGATACCTTTTCTTGAGAAGTAACCTTCTTTTCTCACACTGTTCAATCCATTCCTGTTTGACAATAAATTCAGTTTCTGGGCCTATAACAGACTCAGGAGGCGGTGGAATGATGCCAGTATTATCAGTTGGTTCTTCTGTTAGGTCTTTCTGGTTGGGCTCGCTATCTTCAGGGACATCCTCCTCTATATTTCCCTTAGATAATCCTACCATTTGGTCAGCATCTCCATCGACCATCCCGTGTTCCGGTGTTTCCATAGGAGTTCCATCTCCCTTGTGAGCCTCTAGGTGTTCCAGCTGGGATTCAACAATCACTGGACTGATATTGGCCATGTCCCTTCTTGGGTTGACGAACTTAAGCACTGGTGGGATAGAGCGGAATCCCCTTGCCCCTCTAGGCATCATAGACTGGAACAGAGAACGAGGGATAGCTTCATCATCCTCATTTCCAGCTTGGGCTGGAGTTCCATGCACTACTACCTCAGTTGGGGTAGATGTTGGTTCTTATGGAACAACATCGATTCTGAAGATTGTTTCCCTTGTGTCCTCCTGCCCTTTGTACATCATTTCCTCCTCTGCAGTCGACACTGGTCTTTATAGGACAGTATCGACCTCGTGGGTTATTCCTCCTCTATCTTCCTGTTATTCATGGGTTACTTCTTCTTCTGTGGTTGATACTGGTCTTTGTGGGACTGTATCAACTTCGCAAGATGACTCTTCCCTATTTCCCTGTTCTAGCTGAATCGGGGGTGGTTCTTGTGTAACACCCCCAATTGTTTCAATATCCATATCTGCTTGGGCAGGTGATGTTGTTTCTTGCAAAACAACATCACTTTCCATCCCTCTATCTGATGTTCCATTTTCCTGTTCTTCATTAACAAAAGTTGACGACTGTATGATAGTCTCAACTTCATGCACTATATCCATAATTCATTCATATGTGGGTTCTTTAGGCGAGGCTGGTTCTTGTGTGGAAGCCTCGCCTGTGTCGCCAACTATCTCCTCTATTCCCATTTCTTCAGGTTCTTCCTAATCAACCTCCATTTCCACTTCTTCGGGTTCCTCCTGATCAACCTCCATTTCCATTTCTTCGGGTTCTTCCTGCTCAATTTCCTCTGAATGTTCTTCCTCTGCCAAACCATCCGAAGAGGCTGGTTCCTCTTCTCTAGTAGCAATAATGGCTATTATCTCTTCTTCTGAGGATCAACAGAGTTCCGCCCAAGAGACTCGAATTCTGGCTGTTGCATGTATGACCAGTAAACGCACCAATCCATGATTGGAGAGCACTGCCGGCATTCGGTGCGAATGCCAACCAGACTGTGCCATGTGCTACAACTGTTTTAATAAAAATAAGGGCATGTTTAAGGAATGCACTTGAGCCTGTGGAAATCGAAGGTGAGTTAAAATTTTAAAATGATATTTAAACATAGTTGTGGCCCGACCCTCGCAAGCTATGTACTTCATTACAAAACCTGCGACTTCGTTCCATGGATACGGTACAGACTTGCAGTCATATCCTGTGCCCAATTGGATGATGCTTTCTCCTACCTGCAAGAAAAATTCAGGAAACTTTGGGAGAGGAACTCTTCGAGAAAACCATTGCTGCCCTTGCTGTCTTAGCCCACTAACCTCTACAATTATTTCTTTTGTGACAGGCATTTCCAATCCTCTGACCCACGAGAAATTCTCATCCAAATTAACTGCAAAATCCATTGTAATTCCCCTATCAAACCCCTGCAATCTATCGAAGTAGGTATCCCATCCCGCATTGACAAAGATTTTCCATACCTCTGAATTACTGTGGACCGAAACTATATTTTCAGGTTCATGCTGCACAGTCAGTCCACCCATACTGTGGGAACTATAATAGCACTCTGGAACAATAGACCGTTGGAAGAAATGGTGGATACCTAATTTGGAAAAACAACATGGTGAAAATGAAGGGTGGTAATGGTAAATACGTATGGTAATTCTCGGAAACCGAGGAAAATCATGAAAAATTATGGTAAGTGAAATGAATAGAATAGTAATTATTTCATATAATTTGGAACGGACATGTTGCAGATCCCAATACATATTTAATGATTATATGGAGTATTGATAAGGATTGTAGGGTGTACCACACACGGAATTGTAATAATGACTTATGAAATCATTATTACATCATCTTTAAATTATGACGACACCCCCCCAACTTAAAATTTTCCATCCATGGCATTAATTTATTCACATGGGATATTTAATTAAATCAGTAATATTCAAGTGGAGGCGTACTTGGCGGCCTACTTGGACGAAGACACGATTGGTAGGATGATGACGCAATAATGATACAGGTGGAGTAACAGCAGTACGGGTAGCTTCATCTGGAGTAACAATAGTGCGAGTAGCAACATCCGTAGTAACATCATCTTAGAGTAACAGCAGTGCAAGTAGCAGCATCTGGAGTAACAACAATGCGAGTAGCAACATCCGGAGTAACAGCATCTGGAGTAACAGTAGTGCGAGTAGCAACATCCAGAGTAACAACATCTAGAGTAACAATAGTGCAAGTAGCAGCATCCAGAGTAACAGCATCTGGAGTAACAACAGTGCAAGTAGCAGCATCCAGAGTAATAGCATATAGAGTAACAGTAGGGAAAGTAGCAACATCCAAAGTAACGACATCTATAGTAACAACATCTGGAGTAACAACATTCGGAGTAACAACATCTAGAGTAACATCGGTGTGAGTAGCAGCATCTGGAGTAACAACAGTGCAAGTAGTAGCATCCAGAGTAACAAAAACATCTGGAGTGACAACATCTGGCTAGCAGCAACTAAAGAGTAACAACATCAAGTAGCAGCAGCCGAGTAATAGCATCATGAGTAGTAGCAACCGAGTAACAAAATCATGAGTAGTAGAAACCGAGTAACAGTATCATGAGTAGCAGCAATCGAGTAACAACATCATGAGTAGCAACAACCGAGTAACAACATCATGAGTAAAAGCAACCGATTAATAGCATCATGAGTAGTAGCAACTAATACTTAGAAGAAATTTTTTATCTTTAAAACATTACTCATTAGTAGTAACTCCTGCAAAAAGACAACAAAATAAATAGTAACACTGTTTATTCATTTTTTTTTCTTTTTTTTTTCTTGTTTTTTCTTTTTTTTATAAAACAAGGATGCAGAGGAAGAGTTCTCTGTGTTGATAACCTTCAAACCAGATTTCTCATAGAGATGTTTGATGAAAGCATCCTTAGAGGCTGGGCGGTGGTATAATCTTAAGAGGTGTCCATTTGCTATGAATGCATCATGTGTATCATCAATTGTGACTAGCTTGACTGTTCCATTATCAAATACAACGTCTACCTTGTAAGGTCTCATCTAGCGAGTGCAAAGCTTTCCCTTAAAATCCTTAAAGCGACAGTCATAAAGTAATTCTCAGTCTCCCCTCTGAAACACCTTGTTCTTGATACATTTATCATGCTAATTCATTCTCTAATGCTGGATAGCAATAGTTCTCTGGATAGCTATTGAATGGATTTCATCTAGTTCATTAAGTTTGGAAAGTCAGTGTTTCTGGGCATCTGACAGATCCAAACCAACATCAAGAGCTATTTTGTGTGTATTGATTTCAAATTGTATTGGAAACAATGGGGATTTCCCATAAACCAACTCAAATGGTGAAAACCCAGTTGTGTTCTGCCATGTTGTTCTATATGCCCAGAGAGCTTCAGGTAGCTTCTGGGCCCAATCCTGATGATGGTATGCCACAATGTTTGTTAAGATATTTCCAATGTCTTGTTTGTGCTTTCTACTTGTACATTCACCTGCGGATGGTATGGAAATGTCACCCTATGTTTGACCCCATATTTCTGCATAAGCTTTCTTATCTTGTGTGATGTAAATTGTGCTCCTCCATCTGAAACAATCTCTCTTGGGGTACCAGAACGAGCAAAAATTTCTTCAAATAGAAAATCCAGGACCACCTGCTCTGTTGCTTTCGCAACAGCTTTGGCTTATACCCACTTAGTCACGTAATCTGTGCAGACAAAAATGTGGACCTTTTGCTGGGAGCGTGGGTTAAAGGGTCCAGTGAAGTTGATAGCCAATTTCTCAAAAGGTTCGAGGACTAGCTGTGCCTACAAAGGAATTTCATCAGCTCGACCGAGATGCCCCATAAGCTAGAAACTATCACACCTCCTAACATAATTTTGTGTATCCTGAAAGATAGAAGGCCATTAATATCCCATTTGTAGCACCTTATGGCCTGTTCTTTTGTCTGCAAAATTCCCTCCACAAGGGCCATCATGAGCAACCTTTAATACTTCATGAATATCATCCTCAGATACAAAGCACCAAATCTTCTTATCGGCTCTTGTATGAAAGAGGTACCCTGCCATCGAAGAATATCGAGCACTGTGATGAATAATTTTTTGTTGTTCCCTGTATGAAAAATGATGAGGCACTTTCCCTATAGCAAGATAGTTAGCAATATCTGCATACCACAAAGGTTTAGTATAAACTGCAAAAAGATGCTCATCGGGAAAACTATCTTCTATAGGTGTGCATTCGTCATTGTTATCCATTCTAGACAGGAAATCAGCAACTACATTATCTTTTCCTAGTTTGTCTATTATTGTAATATCAAATTCTTGAAGCAATAGCAACCATCTTGTAATATAGATAGGAGTGATAGGTTTTTTTGAAATAATTCTTTCGGTAAAAAATCACATATGAAAAATATTGTCGATGCATTTCGAACCAACTATTGTGGTTCATCATCAGGACCGAATGAGAGAACAGATATTGGCTTACGATTTAAATAGATGCAGAGAGAATCAAACTAGCCGTTATCCTATAATGGCTAGTTTGACTAAATTAAAATTTTTAATTTAGTCAAACTAGTCATTATAGGATAATAGCTAGTTTGATTCTCTATACATCTATTTAAATCGTAAGCCAATATCTGTGCTCTCATCCGGTCCTGATGATGAACCACAATACTTGGTTCGAAACACGTTGACAATATTTTTCATATGTGATTTTTTATCGAAAGAATTATTTCAAAAATTTATGGATCACATAAGCCATATCTCAAATAGTGATAGGTTTATTCATCAAATACATGATTGCTAAATGATAAATATGTACAAAAGTAGGATACCTAGTGATGTAGTGCCAGAACTTGTTGATAGCATAAATGATAGCCAGTAATTCTTTCTCCGTCACTATGTAATTCAGTTTACCAGGAATTAAATTCTTGCTGGCATAATAAATTTCATACAGTGTTTTGTCTACCTGCTGTCCTAAAATAGCTCCTAATGTTGTCTGAGAAGCATCAACATGTATGTGAAATAGTAATTCCCAATCAGGTTCTCGAAGGATTGGAGCCTTGCAAATCAGTCCCTTAATTTTTGTGAAAGTTGCTTCACAATATTCAGTCCACAATAATTCTGCATCTTTTGTTAGTAATTGAAAAAGTGAATGTGCTATTTTAGGAAAAATTTCTATAAAGCATCTTTAATAACCAGCACAACCAATAAATATTCATACCTGTGTGGGTGTCTTTGGTACCAGGAAGTGTAATATTACCTCTACCTTGGCCGGATCAACTCGAATTCCAACAGCTGAGAGAAAATGTCCCAATACTATTCCTTCTTCCCTCATCATATGGCATTTGAATATACTCAGAGATACATAGGCCTGCTTACATATTTTAAGTACTTTCTCCAGATTTTCCAATCCCTCTTCAAATGAGTTTCCATATGGAGTAAAATCATCCATATAGATCTCAACACTATCATCGACCAAATCAGGAAAGATTCCCAGAATTGCCCTCTGGAAGGTAGCAGGAGCATTACACAGGCAAAATGGGAGGATCCTGTATGCAAAGGTCCCCCATGGTCATGTGAAAGTTGTTTTATCATGTTCTTTCGGGGCTATCTGGATCTGGTTATATCCACTGAATCCATCTAGGAAGGAGAAGAACTTCTTCCTAGCCAAGATTTCCAGGACATGGTCAATGACTAGCAAAGGGAAATGGTCTTTTTGGGTTTCTTTGTTTAACTCCCTGTAATCTACACAGATCCGCCACTTACTATTATTTTTAGGAACAATAACTAGCGGAGATACCCACTGGCTATCTGAAATGGGGTAAATCAAACCTACATCCAATAATTTTTGTAATTATTCTTTAACAATGTTCTTTAAAGCAGGATTCATCCTCCATTGGGGTTGTATCACAGGGCGGAAATATTCCTTAATATAAATATGATGAGTACATAAGTTAGCAAGGATTCCCCTCATGTTAGATTAATCCCAAACAAAATCTTCGTGATGATATTGAAGGACTTTTAACATTTTTTTGTTTGGGATTCAGACTAATTGGAGTTGATATTGAGTGTTTTCCCTGGTTCAATTTCAATCGGAATACTATCATGGGATGAAGTTACAGGAATGTCTTCAATTTCATCTTCTAATTCAATTTTTTCATGTGTCTCATATCTCATAGCATATTCTAAGATTTGAAGAGTTGAATTATAAACAGAATGGGGATCATTAATAAAAGTGTTAATAGCATCGTCCTCGGTTCATGTTTTAAATTGCAGGGCCTGCCCAATAGTAAGGATTGGTCTAACTTCTTCATTTTTAGGTTCAGGTTCTTCTATTGGTAAAGGGTTCTCACTGGTTAATATTTTTTCAGATGGGCTAGGTTCCACAGGAGGGTAGAGAGTAAGATTCTTTGTAACAGTCCCATTTGATATGATCATATGCCCAGATCGGCACCCTATGTAAGCATCTGTAGTTGTGAGCCAAGTTCTTCCCAAAATAAATGGGTGACCACCAACTAAGGATATTTTTTGTAATACAAGGAGGTCCACAGGGTAGTTACATGAATCCACCAAAATAGTCACATCTTCTAGTTTCCCTACTAGTTTAATTGTAGACCTATCTACTAGTTCCAAAATAGTAGGGCTTGGCTTAACATTTCTGAGACCTAATGTGCTCATTGTTTCAGAGGTAATGATATTGATGGCAGCTCCTAAATCCAGCATTAAATTTTGGATTTCAACCCCATTGATTTGTACTGTTAGAATTAGGTTTCCCGGGTCTCCATATTTCATAGGCATAGTCTTTCCTAGCATAATGTCAGACAATCTACCCCTCACATGAATAGTTAATGGATCCCTTGGTTTCTTCCTAGTTTTCTTAGAGAAATACCCTTTGAGAGTTTTTTCATATATAGGTACATCCCTCATAGCCTATAGAAAGGGTATTTTAACAAAGAGATTTTGCAATTCCCCCAAAAACTCAAAATCTTCTTATGGGCTTGGTTTATTCAAGGTCAATCTTTTGGTATATGGTGGAGAAGTTGGATGACCCTGATTAAGAACAGAATGGGGAGGTGTCTAATTTGTTATATTTTGGTCTGTTTTATCCCCAACTGTCCTCTATTCTGGTTCTGTAACTTCACTGTCAATCTATTCTATAATAATAGGTGAAGTGGGAGCATTTACTACCCGTCCAGATCATATGTTTATTTCGTTAATTCCTATGGTAGAAATGCTATAAGATGGAAGGTTAAGAGTATCTTTTTATTGGAACCCTTGCTTATTAGGATTTGGATTGGGCAAGATAGGAAGCTGGGGTCGAAGGGCTGGATTTCCAAGAGGTACATTAGAGGGAAACTGAAGTTGTTGTTGAGGCATAGATTGGGGAAATTGCACAGTAGGAGAGGGTCCATGCCAGTTCTGATTCCATGAAGGATTCGAACTCATCTAGGGAACGCATTGTTGCCAAGGCGGGTATTGATATTGAGACCACATAGATGAGAAGGGTGTAGACTGGGGACCCATATTAAAATTATTAAAATACCAATATGGGTCTTGAAACATACCTCGATTCATAGCTGGTGGTCAAGGTTGCCATGGATTTTTCGGCCCCATGAAATATAGCTGTTCTACCACATTTTCTTCACTTTCCCCTTGAAAAACTTCCTTTAGTCCAGGAAATGAAGGGCATGAGTTGGTCGCATGAGTCTGTTCACAGATTGTGCAGGCTTCCACTTTGTTTAACGGGTATTCTTTCAAAGGATGCTTCTTTCTGCATTGTAGGCATAAAATAGCCATAGTCGTTTCCAAATCTATTTTTGTCTGTTTTTCTTACAGAGTGTCCATCTGGGCGGATAATGTGCTCAGGATATCATTCCTTAGGTTGTCCAATAGGTTTCCAATTTCTGCCTTTGTAACCCCTCCTCCATAAGTCTTTAATAACCAAATTCCTTGTCCACTCCTTGCAGCCCCCCATGAACACTGAATGCAATAGTCATAGATGGTGTCAAAGTCTTCTTTTGAAATGTCCCCCTTTCCTACTATGTTCAGAAGTTGCGAGGAATATTCCCTAAGTGCCCAAAGAAGAATGATCTTCAGAATATCCTTATCTAGGTCACTATGGCCTGATCTCTGCAATATATATTTGAATCGTTCCACACAGTCTTCCATGTTCTCATCCTCTTTCTGTATAAACTTAAATATTTCCTCCTTAATGTCACGGGATTTATAGTAATCTTGGTATTTTTCCAAAAAGGATTCTTTGATCCCATCCCATGAGGAAACAGTTCTCCCTCCTAAACCCATGAACCATTGAAGGGATGTCACTTTTAAGGTAGCAGGAAATATTTTTAGTTTCTGAGCATTGGAGATATAATCATACCCTCGGAAAACAATGTCAAATTCGAAGAGGAATGTATCAGGGTCTTCCGAAGAAAGCCCATGAAAATTAGGTAGAGTTGTTAAAGGAATGGGCTTCATCGGTGCATCACCTATAATGTTTCCAATTAGAAAATCAATAGAAGAACTTGTAGGTGCCATACATATTCTCCAATACTCACCTGAGATTTCGACTGGTTCTGCGGCTGGTACTTAGGGTGATTCAACTATAGAAGGTTTCACCACACTTCGCTAGTCCCTTGGTGACGCAAAATCCTTTAGGAACTCTCTTTCCAAATCTGAATTTCTTAATTCAACTGCAGGAGGCTTCACAACACTCCCTTGGTCTCGTGGTGACACAAACCCTTTCGGAAGTTCTTCTTCCCAATTGGAATTACTCAGTTCTTCTGACCCTCTACTTGCTATTTATTCCCCTTCTGCTGATAGCAGGGATGTCTCCTCCACTGATACCTTATTAATTTCTTCTTCTGTCGTCGAAATAAATTTCTCAGTTACTGTGGATGGCATTGGCTATTCAACTGACTGCCCTTCGGACTTTTTCTGAACCCTTACCCTGATAGCAACGCAAGAGGATGCTTCGGATTTAGCCCTTTTGATGATCTCCTGGATATAGGTCTTCCTTCCCAAATCCTTTCCCTTCTTTGGGGGTCTTCCCCTGCCCCTCTTATTCAGATCCTTGTTCATACAATTGGTGAGAATAATTCATCAAAATAGCAAAAGTGCTCAGGACCCGGAGCAGGACAGATAGCTTCCTCCTTGAGACGAGAGAGTAGGTTCAAAACAGAAAATCGAATAAACTAAAAAGAAAATCAAAGTTCAGGATCTGAAGTAGGGTAATCAAATACCCTCCCCAGGATGAGAAGTTGACCCTTTTAAGAAAAATAATCAATAGCAGAAAATCTGAAAACTATGCTTAGGACTTAGAGCAGGGTAACAAATACCCTCCCTAAGGCGAGAGATTGGTCTTAATGAAAAATAAAAACAAGGAAAAACAACACACTACGCTTGGGACTTGGAGCAGGGTAATGGATGCCCTCCCCGAAATGAGAGATCAATTCTGAAGAAAACAATAAAAAGCAGAAAAACATAGAACACTATGCCCAGGACTTGAAGTAGGGAAATAGATTCCCTCCCCAAGACGAAAGATCGAACCTTAGATCAATTGCAAATCGTGTTCTTGCAACTTGTTAGCCTTCCCCGGCAACGGCACCAAAATGTTGGTGTCCAAATGTGAACAATATTCAAACCATTTTTCCACATAAATTATCAACCCAAGGGCATTAGTTATTTCACGACTAACGTGCACAATATATGCAAGAGAAATCACACAACTTTATATTGGATCACAGGCTTAAATCAATGAACACATAATACTACTGTAAAATCAATTAATATGGATTTTAGAATTAAAAAGGTATTCACAGCAATTGCAAAGTTATACTGAACAACAATTATAAAACCATACTAACATATGAAATCAATAGAAAGAAAGATAACGCAGCACCTTATCAGAAGAGTGTGCCCAACTCTCTGATCAGGGCTACAACAAACTCACAATGTTACAGGTAAAATAGCAGAGTGTCGTGCATTGAATTAATTGGAAAATAATTCTATTACAAAATCTGTAGCTTAACCCCGATTCACAGCCCGCATGCCCTCTTTATACAACTTTTCAGGAAATCACAGATTTCCTTTAACAACTACATATCTACAATTATAAAATTCATTACAACGGCAATCTACTTACCAAAAGGAAACCATGAAAAAGGTTGAAATATCACTGGGGTGAAATGGAGTCTGTTGCGATGTAGCAGCAAGTAAAGATAGTGCTAGAAATTAGGAGCTGCTCCATGACTCATAGCTGTAATCTTCCTGCTTTTTCCAAATCTGTGAAAATATCGGAGTTAATTTTTGCACAGGTAAAACCTCCATGACTAATACTTCATTAGTCAAATATTTCATGTAAGATAAAAGAAAGGGGTTCACCTCGTGTGTTTAAGAACAATAATGATACAAAGAGATAGAAAGGTGGGCGAAAATGGGAGAGAAAAGTATACAAATCTAGTATCCATCAGTCATGTTGCAAGTTTATTTCACAACCCTCGAATTAGTCATTCATGTCCTAATATTATTTTATGATATGGGTAGCTTATGTATTTCATGATATGCTTATTTTTTTTTGGTGACATTTTTTCTCAATTATTATATCATCTTGATTATTCCATGAAGAGACATGGATGTACTGACATCTCAAAGGTGTCCCCCACTCAGCCGTTGGATTACCTGACTTTTTATTGGGCGATCGAGAGGAATTAGGTTATTTATGGGTGTAAGCACCCCCTTCCCTCATCGTACCAGACCTCCATTCGCACCCTTGTGTAGTCGGAAAGAGTTATGCATGGATATCCTCATTATGCAATGGTTGGAATGCTTGGTTGATATGTAATTTACACTCCAAGTTACTCTTAAAACTTTGCAAATCCTTAATGAAGGTGGCAAGGTTTTTCTATTGATAATTTCTCTCCTATTCCTCAGTTGCAGGGTTTTGGTTTTTTTTGGCCACAAGTTGTCTAGGCAATGAAAACTTCATTCATTCTATTGATAATAACTACAATGTTTTCACAGTTTTCTATGAACCCTTATATTTGGTTCCGAGGGAAGAAAGGATACATACACTTCCTCATTTGGTTCCTTTCCACGATTGGTATTGCTTCTTCATGCTAGGGCTTACCCATTTTATTATCACTGGGTTACCCCTTACAGAATGAGGGTTGTGTCCACTCTTCCTCTGTTGTTTCAATAAAGATTCACTCAAATACTGATGGCTCTAATTAATCACTTCCAACGTTCTCAGGTAAAGAAGAACATCTATATTTTATTTATTCTTTTTTTTTTATCGGTAAGGAATCTCTCGTCCTTTGTGGATTTTTATGCAATTTAATTCTTTTGTGTTTTTTCTCAAGAATGCAAAGAGGACTTCCTCATTCCACTGCGAGACTCCATGTAGGAAGACTTATATGGTTAATTTTTGTTCCATTTTATATCTTGAGCTTATCTATGTCAATATTAATTTATCCCTTTGTTTGTCACTTTCCTTACAAGCTAGATTCTAGCGGAGAGGGTTTTGCCTCTAGAATCTACTTACAAATTTATTAATTCTTCAAGACTCAAGTGCCCATAAACCTCCACTTGTTATTTCTACAAGACCTCCTAGAAATTTCAAGAATATCTTGCTTGATTCTCTACATATTCTCATGACCTGTTGGCCTTACCTTTTTGTTCCTTCTTGTATCTTCCATTGTACATACAGTGTTCTGGGAGTTTTTACAATGACACCCCCATTTTTGTAATTTAAGTCCCTCTTGCCTAAAGGTTCACATATTTTTCTGTCAAGATTATAACAAAAGTATTTTCTTATAAACCTGAATGTGTAAAGACGATAGATCTACCTTTGGCTACTTGACCAGATTGCCTTGTATTTATTTATATTATCTACTCTACTATAAAAATGGAAATTGTTGTAGGTTTTAAGTTACGACACTTTTTAATTGGAATGGAAGTTATTGTTTTCTCCCATATTTATTTGATGTGATAGATATATACTTTCATTTCCCATCACAATTACCATTTGGGTTATTCGTTTTTTGGTACAAATAAATAAAATGATTTTATAATGACGACTTTCACGACCATCAATCCTTTAAACTAACTACAATTTTCATGTCAACTCTTGATAATTTAGTTGTGGGTTAGCTATTGGTTCGCCATTCTCACAACACTATTAAAATTTCGGTATGTTGTTGCTATTTAATTTCCTTATTGAATGTTATTATTGTTACTTATATAATAATACAATTAGTATGGCTAAGGTTAACCCAACAATTTCCACTTTAGTCTACCTAATAATTTTGGTTGTTAACATATTATCTATACTCTCACAAACAAGCAAGACCCAATATTTTGGATTCACCTACATATGCTCTTCAGGATTATTTAATAAATTCAAGTACATCTAGAAACAAGGACTATTCTAAATGTCATATTATTGTATTTTTTACTAGAATAAAATTGTTTACTTTCTTAACAATTCATACTGCTTATAAAAACAAAAATTTCAAAGGAAACATGTTAGCATGTTGGTACTATCTTCCAAGGAAATTTAAGCATTTAATGAAAATATCGATTACTATACAGAAATATTTTTTATTCTTTCATAACAAGTTATTACTACCTGTCACACAAATTTTACAAGAAAGTAATTATAGTAACCTCTTCTTCTCTTGAGGAATTATTCATTCAAAGATATTTATATTTTTTAGACTTAGGATGTCAAGGAAAACTATATAGGATGAATTTCATTCCTCCTAGCCATTGAGAATGGTATCCGCAACCAGTTCTCCCCCAGTGCCAATTTCCACTTTCCAAAACAGTTTTTTGATAATGAACTAGAAAAATCTCTCCAAAGGCATCAAGATTGTATAAATCCATCCGAGGAACATACAGACTCACAAGTCTTTCTTAGGGTTTCCACTAGCTCTTATTCTAGCTCAAGAATAACCTAACAAAAAGTGTCCTTCCCTTCCTCAATAGCGTCTTGTTCAAGGAATAAGATGCTTTCTAATCTCCCTTCTAGAATGCCTCAGGTTCTGTCTCCATACCTCTGGGATTTTGTACCTAATTGAGATGATTTATCTCTAAGGGTGGGAGTAACTATATTCTAACTGTATGGTAAGTGAAACTTTCACTTAGTTTCCTT
>JAXQQM020091467.1:0-39746 GCA_034641835.2 Pinus albicaulis | reverse complement strand
TAATGTTGTTATATAATTTGTTTGGTTTTTAAAACTTTTAAGTTTTGGATAATTGAACTACTAGTAATGTTGTCATCTATAAATTAATGGTTTGCTTCTATAAATTAATGTTTTGCTTTTGAACTACATTTGACATGTTATGTAATCATGTGTTATAGTTTGTTTTTTTTTTTTAATTTAAGTTTTGTTTTGCTTCTGAACTACATTTGGCATGTTATGTAATGATGTAATTTGTTTTGTTTTTAAAATTTAAGTTTTGGATGCTTGAAGTACATTTGGCATGTGAAGTAATGTTGTGATCTATAATTTTTTGTTAAATTAAAAGTTAAGTTTTGGATGGTTTCAATCTACATTTGGCATGTGATATAATGTTAAATGTTTTTATTGGATAGTTGAACTATAATTGGCATGGCATGTGAAGTAATGTTATGTACATGATATAATAAAAAAAAAATTAAAACTCAAGTTTTGGATGGTTTCAATCTACATTTGGCATGTGATATTTAATGTTAAATGTTTAATGTTTTAATGTTGCACGACATATAATCAAAAAGTTTTTAAAACTTAAGTTTTGGATGGTTTCAATATACATTTGGCACATGTGATATAATGTTAAATGTTTCTACTGGATAGTTGAACTATAATTGGCATAGCATGTGAAGTAATGTTGCACGATATATAATCGAAAAGTTTTTAAAACTTAAGTTTTGGATGGTTTCAATCTACATTTGGCACATGTGATATAATATTAAATGTTTTTATTGGATAGTTGAACTACAATTGGATGGCATGCCAAGTTATGTCGTGATATAATTAAAAAGTTTTTAAAACCCAAGTTTTGGATGGTTGAAGTACATTAATCATGTGAAGTAATATTGTGATATAATCAAAAAGATTTTAAAACTAAGTTTTGGATATCATTTTAATATACATTTAATGTAAATCCCTTTAATTTTGATTTAATGTTAAATGTTTTAAATGTAAATCCGTTTGATTTTGATTTAATGTTAAATGTTTTAAATGTTTTGATATAATGTTAAATGTTTTGATCTATGTTTTTGATGGTTTCAATCTACATTTTGTCTATGGAAGACCCCATGTGTAGACATCGGATGCATTGCAAAAGGGGAGGTGGGGGTAGGGGTGGAAGGGGTAGGAGTGCTGGCTCTCGCCCGCCTCTTTCAATCCATGACACAGGCGGGCACCCTCCTCGGGCAAGCAGTGTCGCACAATTCCACTTCACTAGCGCTATGGTAAGACCTCGAATTACGATGACCATTTCTATCTTTTTTCAGGAGAAGCCCCATGATGAAGGTGCCTCTGGTTCCAGGAAGCAGCGGAGAAAGTCCACCATCCCAACCCCTTAGCCCCAAGACACCAAGAAGTCGGCAACTCTTCTAGTCAAATCTGGCTCGACGAGCTCCAGCAGTGACGGCACAAGTAGTGGCAGCTCAGCCTGTGTGGAGAAAAAGCTCAAAGATGACTCTGGCTCCTCTTCTGCTTCAGAGATCTCCTCCCAGCACTCCAAGGGAGTAGTTGATGATCTGGAGGACTACAATTGTCAAATTGTGGAGGAGAATCCTCCTACACACATCGACAACTAGCCTGATGTCATGTCATCATTAGCTTTTTTGAACTTTTGTCATGTTTTGCAATCACTATGCTTCTGAACACTCTATATCTATTGGTTTCCTGATATTGGGCAGCATCTTCTGGGCTGGTTTCTCGGTTATGGGCAGCCCCTTTTCTGTTTTTTTTATTCAAACCCCCTCTGATTGTTTTGATTTAATCAAAAAGAGTAAATAAGTAGTTATATGTATTTATCCCTTTAATTTTGATTTAATGTTAAATGTTAAATTTTTTGATATCATGTTAAATGTTTTGATCTAAGTTTTGGATGGCTTCAGTCTACATTTGGCTTATGGAAGACTCCCATCTGAAGTATTGTTTTGATTTAATCAAAAAGAGTAAAGAAGTAGTTATATGCAAATCTCTTTAATTTTGGTTTAATGTTAAATGTTAAATGTTTTGATATAATGTTAAATGTTTTGATCTAAGTTTTGGATGGTTTCAATCTACATTTGGCCTAGATGGAAGAGTCCCATGTGAAGTATTGTTTTGATTTAATCAAAAAAAAATTAATATTCAAGTTTTGGATGGTTGAAGTACATTTGGCATCTTAAGATTTCTTTTGATCTCTACATACTCTTGTTTGAGTGAAAAAATTTCCAATCGGAAGAACATAGCTTTTCAATGCAACTAACCATATCAATTGAGCTCTAATTGAAAAAAAAGTATTTAAGAAGTAGATATATGTATTTATCCCTTTAATTTTGATTGGAAATATAAGAAGTACATGTATATGTTTGTTGAATTCGGGTCCTTGTCATTAATTCTCTCAAATAGGTACCCTTGTTGATTTATAAATTGGTAAATTGATGACATTCAGTTAATTGCATTCTAGAACATAGAACATATCCGACCATTGGACAGACAAATTCTGTAGTAGATTTTCAAATAGGAATAGAGATGTGGGTCAAATCCTACCAAAAATCGGAGAAGTGCTCCAAGTCTCTTGTCTGAAAGGAATCTTTGTACAAAACTATATTTTGGATGATTTATTTACATTGTGGATACTTTTTATGAGAAAATCCCAAAAGAAAAATTGGGCACATTCAGTTCGTGTATATATCCAGTACGTGCAGCACTTTTCATCAATGCACATAGAAATTTAACTACTTTCAGTTAATTGCATTCTAGAACATATATATTGAGTACATGAATCATTTTTCATCAATTCACATAGTAAAAATACTTGAACAATTAATTTCATTCTAGAACAAATATATATATCCAATACATGTAACATTTTTCATCAATGCACATGTATAGAAAATCTACTTTTAGTTGATATTAGAGCACGTGCATGTACACAAAGAATCTATACATGTGCAAAAACTTGCACAAATAACATAAGCAGCTCAATTTTTATTTGATTACTGGAATTTCTAAAACATATTTTATCCAAAGAGAATAAATTGTTGGGCAGTTCAATCAAAAAAATTCCAATGGAATGCCATCTTCAATAATCTGTTCATGATCGGATTTTGACATTTTCCATTTCTTAATTTTCATTTTTTTTTTTTATTGAACCTCTATCAACTTTATGCGTGCTGCACACACCAAGTGACTATATTGACAACTTATGAAATCAGGTTCATAGTCTTCAAAGTAATCAAAATCCTCACTTTGACTAGTTTGTCTAAAAAAATAACCTTTCAGTATAATAGATCCTCTTTCATATTGAAATCCGTGATCATTATAGTTTTCTAATAGTTTCATTTTTCGTTCAGTGCAATGCATCAAATAATACTTCACATTTTCATCGTTGTCAATAGGTGCAATTACAGCAAAACCATCTCCTGCACATTAAAACAAACTTAACAAAATTATACATATATTTAAATTTTTTTCTAGATCTTTAAATCATTAGAAAGCAACTCAAATGTTACCTTCTCTAAAAATATTAGAAACTCGATCACCGTCGGATGATATTGTAGTTTCCTCTGATTTCATTTCTTCAAACATTGCAACAGACATTTTTCCCTTTGTATTTCGCTCAGTATGTTTCCAATCATTTACATACATTTTGTTTTCACAAACGTAATTGGATGTTGTGTTGTCTATGTAAACATGACAAAAACAAGAATATTTTCTTTTATCCAATGCAAACACATTTCTAGATGACTTTGTTTTAATTGAATGCAATTTTCTAGTCCCTTTTATTGTTTCAACGTCATTTCCAATTGATCTATCTATGTCTTCGATCCAAATATGCCAAAAAAACCTTAATATGGAAAATTCAAAAAATAATGTAAATATGATATCAAAATACAATCAAAGATAATCATTGCACGATAAAATTAGATTTCCAATAAAAATTAAATTGAATGTACCTTCGCACTTCCCTTGATGGGTTAGTCTCATGGCTTAGAGAAGCGATGCCCCATTGAACAACTTCTTTCGCGTCCACAAGTCGGCTTGCAGAGGGGTTCATTTAATATCTTCGAAGTGCTCGTTTTATGCATGGCCCTGCACCGTCATGTTTTCCTTTTCCATGGCCAGTCTCAAAGAAATTCCAATAATGTTTAATGCAAGTTTTCTTATGAAGACAACACAACCAAAAGAATGATCATGCAGATTTGAATTGACATGTGCATCCGTCTGACCATATCCAATGTTCATTGAATGTTATTCCACGATTTTTCAAGGAATCATAATTTTTTCCAAAAAAATGTTGTACAAAATATGTATCATGTGTATGATCATCACTGATATAAAAGTGATATTCTTTAATGATATGTTGATTTTCACTTGTGCTTTCTACATGATCGACATTTTGCTCAGCATGTCTAAATAGAATATGAACGAGCATGGAGACTTGGTCAGAATGATAGTATTCACTCTGAATTTCTTTTTGTGGAACAAATGTGTAGTTTTCTGCAAAATCAATCACTGAAAAAATGGTCCCTGGTGGAAAAAATTCACAAGATTTTTTTAATTGCAAATCTTTCCATCGAGCTCTATGGGAATGCTTTGTGTATTTGTTAATTTCTACCTCAAAATTTCTCAAAAAGTCTATCACAAAAATTTCGTCTTCTCGTAATTCAATTCTTTTAGCACTATTTGCACCTTGAATCGATGTATGGATATATTCATATCTCTTCCATTTCACTTTCATGTTGGAAAATGATTGATCATTTATATCAGTACGATATTTTGTTGAAATTTAGTCAAATTTCCACAATCATCACATTTTGTACCACCAACACATTTCTTTTTGTAAAATAGTTCATCGCTTTCTCTTTCACATAGAATTTGAGATATGAAATCACGGATAGTGGAATGAGGAGGTGAATCCTTCCATAATGTTCTACCAAAATCAAGGAATGTGTAATAATATAACTCAAATTCCACATGATAACGGCAACAACAAGTGTCACGTATGGTGATAGGTTTTACATACCATGGTTTTTTTTGAACAAAAGCACTGATTGAAACATGAATTTCACGATTCTCTTCTTTGAACTTGTTGAATAACTCTATCTAAGTGGTTTCCAAGAAATATTTTTCATGTTCTTTGTACTGATTTCGTGTTATTCTTCTTCGCATCACATGTTTTTCAGTTGGCGAAGCACGCGAATTGTTCTTCCAATAGTCATGTATTATTTTTTTAACATATTATCCAATTCTATCATTATATGGTTACCTACAAATAGCTCTCCAACAAGCGAGTTCATCATTTACATCTATTTGCAGTCGAAATTTCTGATGTTTGTGCAAATTTTTTCGCAAGGTTCCTAATGCTCGTGCCATAGATGTTACCAAACGACTCTCTTTAGTACTTGATTAAACCATTTCCATATGTATTCCTCTACGTATAATTGAATCATTTTTCTGTCTAGATCTCCTAATTGAATTTATAGCACTACTTATATTTTGTATCACATTTTCCTTCATTTTTTTTTATCTTTGGTTGATTTTCAAATACCCAGTAGTGTCATAGCTTCTTTTAATTTCCTTAATGATAGGAGACCTTTTAACATTTGAGCTTGAACTGTCACCTGCCCCTTTACGAAATACGTTTCAAAATTGCGGTTAACACGATATCGTATATAATGGTCAGGTTTTTTTTCTCCATATGTGTGACTGTCAACATTTTCTAACATCTCATCATCGACACTGATTTCATCTGTACATATTCAATAAATAACTAAATTAATAAATATATGTATAATTTCAATAATACGTGCATGTGTTCAATATATATATATACACCTTGCGATTCAATTTCTTCACTTGAATTTCTTTCAATATTTTCACCATCTTCAATCATTGGTTCAATATCTCCTTCACTTTCTCTTTCAAAATTTTGTATCTTATCATTAGTTTTTTGAGGAATATTTCTCTCTGTTTACATTGCAAAATATTTTTTTGAATTAGTTCATCAAATAAAAACTAAGCTTCACATTTTACACTAGGAAAATTTTAAATATATCAATAGATCACAATATTTACATTTACATACCTACATCAATTTCTAGTTGAGGTTGATTTTCCCCTTCAATATTTGAGAGTGCTTCTATCTTTTTTTTGCGAGATTGTCTTGTCTCTTCTCTACGTTCCTCAGGGTCTCTTTTTTGATCATATTTTCTCACACAATTCCTCCGATTTTCCATGATAATAGAGTATGAAGTTCAAAAAAATTCCTTCAAAAATTTAGTAAATAACTCAATTAGAAAAATCATTACAAAATATTTAATTTAAAAAAAAATCATTTTAAAATTTTTGCAAAAAATACATACTCCAATCCAAAACACTAACTTTAAAAAATTTGAGAAAAAAATGTCTTATAAAAATGAAATGAAGCTCAAAATATTTACTTCAACTCAAAACACGTACTCTAAAAATTCGAAATTAAGCCCAAATCTATACTTTCAAAAAAAATGAAGAACAAAAAACATCCAAAAAAATGTATCACATACCTCCAAGAAATGTCCTTTCAATGTACGTCTAAGAAAATTCCATAAACCCAAAACAATTCTTTGCAAAATCAAACCACCTCCAACAAATGTCTTTCAAAAAAAGTCCTTAAACCCAAACCTTGAAGAAAATTCTTTTAACCCAAACCAAGACCTTTGTAAAATTATACCAAATGTGCGAAATGTGCGAAAATTATGAATGATTTCATGGAAATTTATATTGCTGCGATTTTGTTTTTGGAGGGGCTCCACGGAATTTTATGGCCGACAAAAAAGTAGGCAGAAGTTCGGCCGAAATTTGAAAAAATTTCAGCCGAACTTGGAAAAAAATTCGGCTGAACTATTAAGGCGTGAGACTTAGCGGCCCGTTTGCGCAAAAACTAGTTCGACCGAACTTTGTAGAAAAGTTCGGCTGAACTAACGCATCACCAATTACGCAGGTCCGAGCTCTGAATACGTTTCTGAAACTTTGGACTGATTAAACTCCATGAAACATTCTGAGCTAACTATTGGAACCAAGACAAGCATTTTCAGAATTGAATCTACTTTCAGGAAATATAACTTTTATGAAATTTCATAAATATTTACTAATTTTAATTAATTTGGTAATAAAACGGGTGCAAACAATTTTTGAGGGTCATTGTGATTCAGTCAAATTAAAATTCTATATCTCCCAAAATACATTGTAAAAAAAATTGAAAAAATTATGGGGCATTACATTGGTCCGTCATCTCTAATGGGTAGATTTTACATTTTTAGTTTATAACTTATATGTTGAGAAATTTCTTGCATCGCGAAACATACTCAAAATATGCAGGTTTTTCATATTGGATCAGTTCAAAAAATTCTAGTAATTATGATATGCATCCATTGGCTTTGTAAATATGATGAAACTGAAGTAGACTCTGTCTAGATTGTTGTAACACATTTTGTTTTTTGAAAAACACAAATTTTCAAAGAATACAACATTGCATATTAACATGACTTCTTATGAATCCTTTGATTGTTAAAAAAACACACACTCAAAGAAACACAAAGTTGACATATCAAATGTGCATAAAAATATTCCAAAAAATAAGTAATAGAAAGCTAACAAAATTTCTGACAACTTTTATTTTTATCGCAAAATGAAATTCTAAACATAAAAATTGTTATAGTTTGTAGAAAGTTGAAGAATCGGAAAAAATAAAAAAAAATTATCAAAAAAGGGCAAAAGGTGTAACCCAACTTCAAATTTTCACCCCTATACTAGTTTCAGAATTACATAAAATGAAATAATCCATATCAGTAAGTGCAGAATAAATGGGATATTTTCGAGGTATTTCTACACTACTAACCATATATTTCATTAGATTTTCTCTGTAAAGTTTCTTGTGTTGGCCAAATACTGAAATAGCGACATAAGACATGTCTAGTTGTAGAGATTCCTGTAGTTTTTCTCCCCATGAGTGAGATAACAACATTCCATATTTAGGAGGGATGTCGGCTACTACAATATCCATGGCTATGCTTTTTCTACGGTATTTAACTAAAGTAGCACATAAATCTTTGATTAAGCCTAGACATTTCACTTTGCTGGAATCAAATGAGAAGAGATTTTTATAAGGTCTAGTGATGTCTAAATTCAAGGTTTCCATGATTTCTTTTGGCATCAAATTATGTGAGGCTCCAGAATCTAGCATAGCATTATGTAAAATTTGATCTTGAACAATAAAGCTAATGTAAAAAGGAGCAACTCCTCCTTCTTGGTGTTTTCCATTTACCTCAGGACCAAAAATTAGTTCTGGTTAGTTAACACTCAAATTTACAGAGTCTTCTCCTTCATTCTCGTTTAATGTGTCAGTGATCTGTGATTTGTATAAGTCATGTTTTACCAAATCTATTAAGGGAATTGGTATCTTTAGTTTGAAAATTTCATTCTGGATGTTGAATGGTGCTTGTGATTTTCCTAACTGAATTACTTCTTCTTTACTAACTGTAGTTTGGGTATGTTTCTCTTCTTTTTCTACAGTTGGTTTTTCGTTTTCTGTTTGTGTTTCGACTATTTTACTGCTTTTCATTTTATTTTTAGGGATAGTTTGAGATGCAGTGGAATTTTTGGCAGGTTTTGAAGTTTCAACAATTGTTTTGGCAACAGTTTTTTTAGGATCAATTGATTTTGGATTAGAAGCAGATGTTTTTGGATCTGAAATTGTTATTTTAGTAGAAGTTGTTGTCTTAGTAGTAGAATATTTTTGAGGATCAGCTGATGTTTGAACATCAATATCTATAATCTCAATAATCTTAGGACTGGGTGTAATTTAGGACTACAAATTTTCTGATTAGGATTTAAATTTTTCTTGGTTGAACTAGAGTTTTTTTGGTTTTCCCTGGGAAGAATTTGCAGTACTTTGTTTGTAGGAGCTTATACTATTTTCTTTGTTTGCATTTGGGCAGATTTCTTAGTAGGGGCTTCCAAATTTTTCTTTCTCATAAGGTTAGATTGTTTATGAACTTCATTTATTGCAAACTCATAACCTTGCTTGTAATCAAAAGACTCACCAGATTCTAATTGTAACTATTGCAATTCATATAACTCTTGTTCTTCTTTTTTAATAAAAATGGTGTTATCATTATTAATTCCCATTAGATTAATCTAAGTGTCTTCATCATCTTCGTTTTGGTGAGAAATTTCAGCATAGTTCTCTTAGAAAGGTGGTCTTATGGTTTGATCATGTGCTGATTCTCTAGATTTACCAGTGTTGGTGTTTTTCTTGAAATTGGGATTTCTTATTTGAGGGCCTTGTTGTTGATTATCCCATTGTGACTTCTTTTCCATATAATCTAACCTATCCATCATTCTTTCTAAAGTTTCTTCTAAGTTATCTATTTTCATATCTAAGGTTGATTTTTCCTCTTTTATTGTCACTCTTCTTTCATTTCTTAATCTAGCTTTCTTGGCTAATAAGTTTTCCTCTACACTTACAACATTACTTTGCATCTTCTCTAAGCTTTCTAGGTTTCTTTCTCTTACTTGGCAAGCCATATCTGTATCAAATCCATCAGGGAATTTGACCAGGGCAGAGTCTCGAGGAGGCTTAATATTAGCAGGGACTACATTGTAAATATTGTTATATCTTGTACAATATTCTTGAACTGTTTCATTAGGTGCTCTTTTTATGTTTTCAAATTCAGAAAAAAATCGTAATGGATTCTTATTTTTCTCCCATATATTAATAAACTTCCTATGGAAAGCAGCTAAATCAACAATACTACCAACAGGAAAACCTTTGAACCGCTTTTTTACATCAACAACTAAAGTTTGAGCATAAAGTCTCATCTAAACGACAACTTCATCTATTTCATGAAGTTCAAAGTAATATGTCATTTTGTTAACATGTTGTTGGGTATTGTAATGACTAGTACCATAAAATTGAAATATTTTTCTTTGGTAGTCTTCGGGCATGGCATGTAGAGGGGCTTGTAGGACCAATGGGGCATATCTGGCAGCCATATCTAAGATACTGGCTGAACTAGGAGGTAAGTTTGAAGTACTTGGTGATGAGCTTGAGGTACTTGCAAATGTAGTTGGGACACTAGAAGAGGTGCTAGGAAATGTGGTTGAAGTGCTTGAAAATGCAGCAGCAGTGCTAGAGGTTGAACTTGCAGTATTTTGGGATGGAAATAAAACTCTAGGTTGAAGTGGAAGCTTAGGAAAGAAGGAGTATGTGGACTGAAGTGTGGTGAAAATAATAGATGAGGTGGTAGTAAACTAGGATGAACCTACAGATTCTAAATCATTGGTATCTAAATGACTGGTAGAAGGCTTAGGGGTATAGGCAGATAAAGTAGTAAATTCAACTGAATGTTGAAAATAAGCTTCATCAATTTCCTTAATCAAAGTTGCAGTTATAGCATCAAGTTTATCATAAACTTCTAGGGCTTTTCATTCAAATCTAGTGAAACAATTTCCTTCTTACTTTCAGTGAATGAAATGAAATCATGATCTATTACACTATTATGCATGTCACTTTCTAATTATTTTTTCAGCAAATATTGCTCAAAAGCTAAATCAAATTCAATGTCTTGTAAACTTGATAATTTATTTGGAAGAGAATTTGCTTTGATCAATGAATTTTTATAACCTAAACTCTCTATTTTTTTGTTTTTCTTTACAATTGTCAGGATTATCTACTATAATAGCAAGTTCTGGATCTGGATTAGAATTGGTATAGTAGACTCTTCTGGAAGCCATAATTTCAGTTTTTAATGAAAAATTTATTAACAACCCTTTCAAAAAATCTTAAGGTGAAAATATAAGTAAAATTATTTCCTATAAGATCTATTTTAAACACTGAGGAGAGGTTAGTCCCCACTATGGTCGCCAATATGTTATCACTCCAATAATTCTCAAGAATTGTTATTATTTTCTGGTTCAAAGAATATTAGAGGTAACCATAAACCTACTTTTAAGCCTTAGGATCTAGCCTTCTTAATGCTCAGAGATGGCTCTCTCTATATGATTTATCTTTGTTTATTGTAGTAGATTTTAGGCTAGTTATGTAGGGTTACTTGGGATTTGATTTTGGATTTGGTTTGGTGGTGAAATCACTTACTCAGATGGATATATGTAGGTCTATATTCCATTGGGCTAATGGAGTCAAAGTGTCAAGCAGCAGAAGCATGATGAAGGTTCTAAAGGGAAGTATTCATAGGGAAAGATAGTTTAGTCACTTCAGATCCTTAGGCTGATGGTGAAAATGGTTTCAATCGGGGTAAGAGAGAAATTATGGGTTCTCAAATCCGGATAATGAGTGAAAAATTCATAGGGAAAGATAGTTTAGTCACTTCAGATCCTTAGGCTGATGGTGAAAATGGTTTCAATCGGGGTAAGAGAGAAATTATGGGTTCTCAAATCCGGATAATGAGTGAAAAGACGGAGGTCAATTGAAATAAGAGAGAAATTAAGAGTTCCTTTATCTAGATATCAAAAGAAAAACATATAAATGATAAACATTTCAAGACAGACTGTAATTAAACATATTCTGTAATAACATTCTAGTTAAATCATTTAGATTAAGAAAACATATAAGCATGTGAAAATTTCAGAAAGAAACAATTGAAGAAGTAGAAAGTACTTCACTGTAATGGCCCAACACATTAATCCTATAATATAATCTCTTTATTTCTTTATTCTAGTATGCTGATTTGAAATTGGTACAATCACCATTAGGTTGCAGAATAGTACACCTATAGAAACATTCAACAATTCATCCACCCTCAATACTTCAAAATTAGAAGTATTTATACAAAAACTATTACAAAATATCCTAAAACAACTTAGGAATTATTCAAGGAAAAAGAAATATCTTCATGAAAGAAGATAGAGACAGATATCTAACTAATGTAAGTTGCCCCTGCTTTTATTGATTTGTTGTTTAATTGTTGATATTTTGCTGCTAATTTGTCTATGTTTGTTGCTCAACGAAGGTTGCAATTAAGCAGTGAAGTGTCCTATACGCTGCTAGCTTTCACTCTGACTTTTTACTGATACTCTTTGACTGTAACTGATAATATTTCACTATCATGTTTTCACTATTACTACTATTCTTGACTGTACACTATAATTTTAAAATTGCATGCTCTTTTTAATCTTTTCCTGATTGATAATTTTCTCTTTTGACTATCCTTTTTGACTATTTTGATCTTCATAGTAAATCAGTCATTTTATCCCATAGTTCTACCTATGGTAGCTTAATTTTCACCATTCTCTTGAATATTTCATCAACTTTTGTGTATTTTGAGAATGTAGGCTTGTTGACAAATAAGTGTTTCACCTCATGTTGCAGGTAAAACAAATTCTCAAAATTCTTGTAAAGTACCTTCCCTCACCTTCTTATCATAACCATCCTACTTCATTAGATTATCATGAATAACTAAAGGATTTGGAACACCTTTTTTTCTGAGAGTGTCAAACTTCATCATGAATCTTGTGATGGAAAGCTCCATGTTTTGGCATTTTTCCTCTAGCTGTATCATCAAATTCTTTTTAGAAATAACCTTCCTAATTTCTAGGATGGTTTCTGTTCTATCACTGATTCCAATTTCTTCAAGTTCTTGCCTATTATTTGAATTAAGGAATTTGATGATTTCATTAGCCTCTTTAGGCTTCTTTCCATGCTCTTCTTTAATCTTTTGGATAGCTTCTCTTGCTACTTTGACTAATTATTTATATCCATAGATAACCTGTATGGATGGCCAAATATCATTGAAATATTCAATGATATTGGGCCAAAGCTGTTATTTGGCTTGTACCATGGGTTCTTTCAATGTTAGATCTTTCTCTAACTTCTTCAATTTCTCATTCAACCTATTTTCCCTCCGTTCTTCATTTCTGTGGATTATCTTACCAAGTTTATTTTCATCTTCCAAAATTTTAAGATGTTCTTTAAGTCTGTTAATTTCATTTGTCTGAATAGACATGTCCTGCATAGATTTTACTAGTTTACTTGCGTCTTCTATAGGCTGGGCTGTTGTTGTTGAAGACTATGTTGCTGAAGTTGTTGGTGAGGTGACTAGAAGTGTTGTAGCCATTGGGACTGTAGTAGCCAAGGATTCTGCTAATGTGGAAGGTACATATGTAGTGACTACAAATATGATAGTGACTGGGACTTCTTCTACTCTATCATTTTTCTCCTAGACCAACTTGTCCATTTCATTCTCCATTTCTTTAATTTGGGCAGCCAACTGTAGTATGAAATTTATCATCTCATCTTTCTGATGTTCATCGTGTAACACCTCTTTTGCTTGAGGATGTTTAGTAGGAGGCAGCTTAAGTTTCTCCTTTAATGCAACAATGTCTGCATTCTTCTTCTTAATCAATTCATCTCCAACTTTGACATTACTAGGATCATATCCTTCTTCAATAACCAAATATTCCAGTGATTTGATTCTATTGTCCTTAGCTTGAGAGGATTTATTTTCCCACTTGAGTTGATATTTGATGTTTCAAAGAGTTTTTTGAAGCTTATATACACTCATGGCCTTATTTGTCCTTGTGGAGTAAAGCATTTCACCAGCTTGTTTGTGAAATTATATTTGATCAATAGGATGGATATTATCTGCTTGAACTTCATATGAGGACTTTTATAATCAGCTGATGATTTAGGATGATTTACTTTAGGTTGTAGGAAGGAAATTTGCATTTTTCTAGTCTTATAGTCAAAAACAGAAAGTAATCTGCTTTGGTCACTAGGTGACTGTTTCTAATACTAATTGTATGTATCAGAATTCAATGCTTCATTTTTCATCTTTATCTTTGTATTTCTGCATAATGTCCATTTCTTGCACTGCTGGTTTTGTAGAAGAAGATACTTCAACACTGTGTTGCTTCTTAATTCACTGAGTTTTTGAAGTTGTAGGCTGAGTTATTTCTTCAATCACTGTAAGAGGTGCATTGTCCTTTGCTGTTGTATCTGTATCAATCACTTCTATTGTTCCTACTCCTTCATTGATAGGATTTAACTTAGGTTTCTTCTTGTACATCAATTTAAATTTGGTTTCATTTGTAGTCTCTGTAGTATATGATCCTTCGTCTCTGATTCTCTTTGAGATTTTATTTTCTTGGGATGGAGTTTTCAAAGTTTGACTAGTATCACCTTGCTTCTCTTCCTCAATCAAGGTGTTATCCAACCATTCAGAATGGTTAGAGTATTTCTCAATATCTGGTTTCTTCTCATGTACATAAGGAGTTAATTTTAATTTAACTCTTAGTTTACTTATTACTCCTAGAGGATCACAATACCATAAAAACTCTTACTGAATTTAAACTCCTGCATGTACTTTTCATCCTCTAGACCTGCATCTCTGTTATTACAAATGAAAGGACCAACTTGATTCTTTATATTGAACTGGGTTTTCTTCTTAGCTGCTAAGAAATTGATTGAACCAGAATTAAGAATATATCTTATATACTCAAGGGAAAATAACCTTATTGGGAGGTATTTGGGCAGTGTATATGGAATAAGATTTGATCCATATACCCTTCTCTCTGTATTGTTTTGGTACAAGTACCAATATCCTGTCCTATTATGCTCTGATAACTATAGGAAATTCTTAATTTCCTCACAATTATGGGATGCCTTCTACTGTTCAACAAATTGACCATAGGATGAATTAAGGAATCAATAAAATCTATATAGGTGGACTGTGTGGAATAATTTCTTATTAAAGGAGTCCAAAATATGACTAGCTATGGGTTTCCTTCAACATCAAGCTTCTCAAGGTTGATGGAAAATTTATCATACTAAAAGTATAAAAACATGTGGAATAGGACTGAGGAATACTTGAAAACACCTTCAGAAGGAATTTTGACCAACTGTTCATGAATATTATCAACAAGGTATTGGGAAAAATTAAAAATGGTAACATGAGGCTGAACAGGTGTGAAAGTAGAAAAAAACCTAGCACTGCAGCATCAACATGCTCATCTATGAAATAACCAAGAATAAAAGACAACATGCTAATGATATTTGTGGTTCTTTCAGAAACTTTTGCAGATGGGTAAGGAGGATTTATCTTGGAAATTTCTACAAAAGAAGGCATGAAATTTTGGAATATCTGGAACCTCTTGGGGAAGTCCAGATTCAGATACAACTGTGTAAGAGCCTGAATGGACAAAGGGATTTCATCTGGCCTGGATTGGATTTGGAGCATTTGATTGATTGACTCAGCAGTAATGGTAAATATGATTTTTTTTCCAGAGTTTATTATGGCTCTCTGATCAGGGAAATAGCAGGATTGACAGAGTCTAATCACTTCTAGGCATTGGAAGGTCTATGGGACTACATATTTTGGCACATTAGATTCCCAAATAAAAACCTCATATCCTTGATCTATGGATTTTTCAGGGCTCCAACAGTGGTGCTCGAGAAGGTTAAATTCATTGGTTGTGTCATTAATTTTAAAATATTTTTCAGCCAAGGGAATGTGCTCCACATATACAACTGGGGGTTGTAGAGGATTGATAGATACAATGCTTTTGGAAGCCATTGTTTTGTTAAATTTATTCAATTGATTAATATTTTACTTCAAAAAAACTGATTTAGGCCTTTAGTAGCACATCTGACATATTAAAATAGTTTACATGAGGATTTGGATAAAACAGGGGCTTATTTATGGTCTGCAAAAAGGTTTAAACTTGTACAATTAACAAAACTGTAATCTTTGTGAACAAAACGAAATCTCTGTATCTTAGAATTCTGTAAAAATAGGTTCACGATTTGTAGAAAAGGATTTGGAGGGAAAGAGGGCTTTCTTTAGGTCTGCAGACATTTAGACCAATCAAATTATATTCTCTTGCGATTGAAAACACTTTTAGGACCTTACAATTCTGTAAAAGGATTCCTAGGGTATGAAGAAAAGTATAGGGAAGGCAATAGGTTCTTTTGGTCTACTAAAACTCCTAATTTGATTCAATTACTTGAATTACTTCCTCTTTAGATCAAGAAACATGCCTTTTCTTTGAGGAATACCTAGAAAAAACGAAGATTTTTGTCTACAGTGCGTTTCTGAGGTAGCAGAGGCTTTCTGAGGTTCTCTTGATCCTTATAGAGCTTCAATTCATTTATGCAATGTATTTGACAACAAATTGGTTGAATTCTGATTGAAAAGGCTTGATTACAGTTCGGCAGATTGATCTTTGGCTTAAAAAATAGTTGGCAATGATTTTCTATGGGAAACTGTAGGTAAAGGTAAAAAGGCTGCAAAGGGCATCTATATGGTCTTTTTAACCAACATTGTTTACATTGAATGCATGGGTCTATTTGAATTGACAGGGTGGTTTGTGTGATAGGTAGGAGAAAACATTGAGTGGTTTTCACATGAACCAAACATTGTTGGTAGTATTTTTCTTGAGGATGCGACCGAATAGGAAAGTGCCACATAACCAGGCACTGGGCTATGAAAATAAGGTATATCGCAAGGTCAGGGTATCGTTAAGGATCGGTCTATTGGATGTGCGATAGGCAATGCTAGCCATTAGACTTGATCTGTTAAGATCTGACAGATGGGACGATGTGATGGAGTTGTGGGGTTTAAAAAGGCATGGGGCCCAGGACTTATGCTATGCAGTAGGTTATATGTATGAAAACTATGGTTTAATACATATAGTCAGAGATTAATACATAATCAATGGGGTTAGGGAAAGCGTGACATATGGATATGTAGGGTTTATAGTAGGTGGGTCCAGGATATATAACATGTGGGGAATATTATACCATATGTTAAAATAAAATATGGGTTGGGATATAATATATATAAAGGAATTAATTAAATATGGGATAAAAGGTTAAATGCAGGAGTTAAATATAATAAAATTAAATGTTAGTAATATATATAATGTGGGAGTGTTAAATACACTATGTTTCTAATGTAAAATTACTATCGGGGATGGATATTTTCAGTGGGGCCCAATATATAATTTAATCATTTAAACTTAAGATAAAGGTATTTTTATCAGTTTTTGGTGTTTTTTTGAATAAAGGAAAATTAGTTAAAGGTAATTTTTACTTTTCCAAAGGAAAAAATGTGTTTTAACTTAGGAAAAGGGAGTTTTGCAAAGGGAAAAGAGTGAAATAAGGGGAAAGAGTAAAAATGAAGGGAATGGAGAAATTTTACAAGGGAATGATTTTGAAAGGAAGTTAGTAAATGAAATGATGTAATATTCCCTTTCTTCATCCAGTCAAAGTGGAAAAAATCGATCCATGGTACATACTATGGTATTTTCCCATGGTATTGGCCCATGGTATTTGTTGTCGGTTTCTGAGAAAAATAATAAAATAAGGTCTCTAAAAAGTCCATAAAGCCTATAAAAGGGGAGAGAAGCTAGGCATTTAGATGCATTTTGGTTTTATCTATTTTATTGTGTTTGGGTTGAGAACTTGGCCTGGCCAGTTCTAACATTGATCTCGTGAAGAAAACCTCATGGTGAATTTGTCTAGTGGATCCTTCCAGGGTCCATGATTGTGCTTCAGTGTTTGTTTTCTGTTTTAAGGAGTAGCCAAGCATGCCATCTGCAGTAGCTCAAATTTATTGTATGGGCCTGTATTCTATTTTCAACGAATAATATAAAAGGCTGCATTTCCAGATCCTGTCTATCTTCATGGTTTTTACTGAATGTAATTTTAATGAGAACACTAGAATGTGCTAGATATGACTAAATTATTAAGGTTTGGGATCTTACAGTGGTATCAGAGCTGTGCATCTTGCCAGCCTGAGGGTTTTATGTAGGAAACTTCGGTGGGATTTATTCTCACCCTAGCAGACATCCCAATCTTTGGTGGTATGGAGTATCACCCTATTTGGTTTTATTTTTCAGTTTATTGAAAGAAGAATTTGTGCATTGCAAAAGGAGCAGAAATTGATCTAATTTGATCTGATCTTCGGGATAGTCAAGGAGGAGGATTGGTTCAACTGGAAACATTGAGAACGAAGTTGAATTTTGCTTAATCAAGAGATGTATTTGGAGCGTGAAAGTGGGTAAATGGACTTGAATCACAATTTTAAGCCATGTTTATAGTTTTGAAAATTATGATAGGGGTTGATAATTTTTTTAGGGGTTTGATTTATAAAGAAAAGGGAAGGGACATAAGTTAGTTTAGTTTGGGAGTTGTAAGGATTTAAAAAAAATAAAAAAAAATCAATCTTTGATACAGTGTTGTTGAGCATATTCCTTCATAGTGCATCATTTCGGGGCCTGCTAAAGTCTGCCATCATGAGATTTTAAAGTTATGAAGGACAAGTAGTGGTGGAACTAAAGAATATTATGGATATGGAGTACTCTTTATAGATATAGCAGTAGCAGCTATTTTTGTCTCAAATCAGTTACAGATCAGTCATTCCAAATTTTTCCATTGCTATTTGTTATTTGGTCTTAAATAAAGATCGCTCTTTAAAAAAAAAAAAAAAGGGTGTGAGAAATATTTTGGGAAATATATATCTATATATATATTGAGGCTTTGACTTTTTGTTTGCTACATGGGACTATTTTCACTACTATTATTATTTGTAGGTGATTGATTTCCTTATGGAGGCACAAGATTCAAGTCGAGTTCTCAAAAGGATTTAAATCAGTTTTATTTAAGAAAGCCGAGGAGAGAAGAAAAAGTATTGAGATCCATTAATTCCAAATAAAAATGTCATCATTTTACTTTTGGAAATGCCACAAGAATCAACATAATGATACATCACTCGATTATATGGGCTGCAATACTTCTATGGATCATAGATGGAAACAACATACAAATCAAAATCGAGAGCAGAACAATATGCCTTTCTCTCGAAAGGTCCATGTTATCCTTCAGTAGTCAAAAGATATCCGGAAGGAAGATGTAACAAGAAAGTGCCTCTTCGAACTTGGATGAAAATTACAGAATACAAAGTTAGAATATGTCCTCCTATAGCTAAACACATTAAATATGGCTTTGATATTGATAGAGAATTCAAAATGGGAAGGGTCTAGTTGGCCCTTGAAGCCATCCATGCTTGCTTTGATACAACCTAGGTTCTTGGAGCATTCTTGTGAAAAGGTTAGACTCACAGTGGCCTCTTGTCTCATTTAAATCATAGCCTTAATAGCACCGCTACTTCCCTACAATGATGAGGAGGAATTTTCGGGCAATGGTAGAAGCACTCCAAGGGCTGGACAACACCACCGTTCTTATTTTTTTTCAAAAGCGCACAATTTTGGAACGCATGGCGAAATTCAGATTTGGTATAATTATGCTGGATGTAGAGTGTGATGACTTAATCCTTCAGATGCTCCAATACTTTTGCACTGGAATTACAACATCTCATCCAAAATTCATCAAAACCGACATGGAAAAGATCATGTCTCTGATATTAGGAGAAGATAGGGACATTTGCGAACAATTGAGATCCAAATTGTTGGCCATTTGGAGGAAGGAGCTAATTGTATCACATGCTGCTTATGAACTAGCTGAGGGGTTGATCAAACAAAGTGTCAAAATACTTATAAAGAACTTAACCAAGGATGAACTAACAAAGATTTGTGGAGACAGCAAGAATGAACTAAGGAGAAAATGCTTATGCTTTGTATGCAAGGGAATTTGGGCATTGGACCATTCATGTCTAGATGATAAGGAGGTAACAAGGATGGAAAAGATAGAGACCTCTTTATATCATGTGGATTCACCCATAGATGGGTTCACTGGTTTTCAGTAGAGGGCCTATGAAGGATCTGAGTAGTCAAGTACCAATGGTGAGCAGCGACACCATGTTCTTCAGAGAAACTTGCAGGACAAGTTGATTAGTCAGCTTAACAAAGTACATGACGAAAGGAAGGAGGTAATTCCTCTTGATGATGTGGTAGTTGAGTCTATAAATACACTGGTGGACATCCATAAAGAGTATGGGAAATCAGGTATAAACAACAGTCTATTAGTACATCCATGTTGGGAAACCAAAGAGGATGGACAACTTGTCCTCACATTTAAAGATGTCCAAGAAGAATACACTCAAGGAGAATCAAAGGATGAGCCAACAGTAAAAAATCAATATGATAAGCATGATCATGTAGGGCAGAATGACAAATATAGTATGTAGGATGAGACATTTATAAAGGGCCAATCAAAGGTTCAAGTTGAAGTAGTGGGGTATCCATCGCAGTCAAATATAGAGACATTCTGTAGTGCACTAGAATTTCCAGTGAAAGACTTTCGGGAGAGGATCATGGATTTCAAGACAAATCTTATGTTGTTGAAGCAAAGAATCTAGACAAACCAAGACACTGTCTTACAGGAGAACAAAAAAATTGAGGAAATTTTAGGGAAATGTACCAAATCATCGACCAAGTTGTCTAGTATTTAGGAACAACTCAAGTCTCTCACAAGGCCACATGAGGAGTACAATTGGGAGTTCCATAGCAGCGCTCTACAGGAATACATAGTTAAGGCTTGCAACACCAAAAACCCACCTTTATATATTGAGAAGAGCAGGGCAGAGTTCTCCAAATACATCATGTTGGGTAACCAAGTAGAGAAGCCTGAATCGAGAATTGAACAACATCAACATAGTAGATTTGCAGATATTCATTCTTTCCCAAGTATGGATTGGCGAGAGATTATGAGTTGGTATTCTATTGATGGGTTGATTATTTGGAGGATAACCATAGCCAAGGGAAAATTACAGCTTGGACCATTTGGTGTAGGCAACGATGGAGAGTTGAAATGGTACCATAACCCACAGGTCCTAGGATTTAGGTGGTATTGGGGTCCAGGAGAATCCACTAAGGAAAGGATTGGTCAGAGGATTTTTTGGGATCTAGGTATCAAAGGATCCATTCAGGACCATTCAACATGGGGAGTACATTGGATTATATGGGATCTTGGTATCAATGTACAAATTCTTCTGTTGTGGATAGAAGTGGATCGCTTGAGGACAAACAATCTTTGGGTGGGAGGATTTGTAATATTTGCTTTCGTTATCCAGTGAAAGTGGAAAGAATCGATCCATGGTAATTACCGTGGTATTGGCCCATGGTATTTGTTGTCGGTTTCCAAGAAAAATAATAAAATAAGGTCTCTAAAAAGTCAATAAATCCTATAAAAGTGGATAGAAGCTAGGCATTTAGATGCATTCTAGTTTTATCTATCTTATTGTGTTTGGGTTGAGAACTTGGCCTAGCCAGTTCTAACATTGATCCTGGGACGAAAACCCCGTGGTGAATTTGTCTGGTGGATCCATCCAGGGTCCACGATTGTGCTTCAGTGTTTGTTTTCTATGTTAAGGAGTAGCCAAGCATGCCATCTACAGTAGCTCAAATTTATTGTATGGGCATGTATTCTATTTTCAACGAATAATATAAATAAAAGGCTACATTTCCAGATACCGTCTATGTTCATGGTTTTTACTGAATGTAATTTTATTGAGAACACTAGAATGTGCTAGATCTGACTAAATTATTAAGGTTTGGGATATTACAAATGACCAATTTTCTGTTATCCATGCCTTGTGAAACTTGCTTTTTCCTACCCATCAGCTACCCTAACATTTTTTCTTCATTTACATGGGTGAATTTCAGCTTGCAGAACTTTATTCATTTTCTTTTAAACATCAAAGTAAATAATTCTATCCTTATTTCTTCCAAGGTCTCAGATTAAACCGTTGAGCTCCTTATTATTCTCTACCTAACTACTGATCTGCCAAGTTTAAACTATCTGGCTAGATATTTATTCTCTATCTATCAACATGAAATTTAAAGCATGAAAGGTCAAGATTAAGTAGTTTGAATTTCATATATTGTGGCATTTTTAACAAGTTGCACACAATATTATTTTTGCAAAGTGAAGTAAATAGTAGTGGCATTTGAATTTGCATCACTTTCATAATCTATTTTTATCTCTTTTTTGTTTGGGGTTCATTTTTTATTCTTTTTTTATCTTTTTTCTTTCAAGTCCTTTGATTTTTCTTTTAGGACTTTTACCCTCTTTACATTTTTTATTTTTCTAATATGGGAAAACAATTTTGTAGAAAGAAAAGTATGTACATATTATAATACTAATCAAAGTCAAATCAAAATTATGAATTGTATTATTATAGGACCCTAACAGGATGTTCGCGAGTGATAAAGACATCATTCTTGGGATCGATGGCATCTCACAACTATATTTGGGGCTGGACATCCCCTAGCCGCTCCTTCATTCTCTGGTGCATAAAGGTATTTTATTCCTGTCTCATTTTATCCTTTCATGGAAGCAGGGTTGGCCTGTATGGAAATATGCCCTTCGACTCGGTCTAAGCGGCCCTGCTCAGGATCAATGGAACCTGGTCTGGTAGTCGCTCAAACTGGCACGTCTCTGTCACAGTCCATTGGGCGACCATATCCACTAGGATGACCTTACCAAAAAGGGGGCCATTGATGTCTCAATGATTTATCTTAAGCTCATTTCTTCTTCACCGCTTGCCACCATTCAACCTTTTAACTGCATCTTTTGGAAGAGAAAAATCCCCTTTAAGATTATTCTCTTCACCTTGCTGGCATGGAAGAACATGATCCTCACTTGGGATAATCTGGCCAAGAGAGGCCACCAGGGTCCGGGTATATGCTTCATCTGCAATAAGGATTCTGAATTTGTATCCCACCCTTTTTTAAATTTCTCTGTTGCATTGGATATTTGGTCAATGTTCACTAACTTCTTGCATGATCACTCATGGAGGTTGAATGGTATAGCTCAATGTATCATGAGATGGAATCTGTTGGATCAAAGCTTCAGTTCCTTGACTTTCTTCCTCTTCTCGGAAGTCTGGCTCGCTAGGAACAGACTCACTTTTGATGGAATAAAACCTCTCCCTCAATGAATTTTCCATACCGTCATGGCATGAATTAGCTCTCAAGAACTCTCCCCTGTCAATATCCTCAATATCTCTTACATATTTCGTCCTCATCCGATCAATATTACCGTAGCATACTTCGACGGTGCTCAACAACATGGGATGTGCAGATGTGGCTCTTGGATCAAACTCCCTCAAGTAGAATGTTTTTACATCAGCTCGAACGGGGCATGGGCTCCAACACTAACGCATAACTCCTTGGGTTTAGAGTCTCCTGTGGTTCACCTACAATGCTCAGATCTCGACCTTCTCCATATATGGAGACTCCAAGGCATTAAGATGGACTAAATGGATCTGCAACCTTCCACCTGGGCTTTTTGAGTTGGATAAACAAAACTCTTCACCTCTCTAGCGCCAAATGGGCTCTCCTCCTCTTCAACACATCTTCAGAGAGGCTAATTCGAGGTCTGACATGCTCTCCAAACATGGCCTAGAACTTCCTTTTGGCTTTCTTCACATTGGATGGGGTCTATTTTAACGAGCTCCTACACAATGTCTCTTCCTTAGATTTATCTCTGCTTATTATTTTTTTTTCTACTTTGCCACATGCTAGTCGCCCTCTTTTTCTTTTCTTTTTCAGATCCTTCTTTTTTCTAATTATTCTAGGTCTTATGTGGTATGATACTTGGTAATTAGCAAAAGAGATGTTGCACTACCTCCTCATGCTATCTGTAGCTATTTGATTGAGGTATGCATCTCCATTTCTGGGTGTTTTTTGAAAAATCCCTTCTTATTTATAGAATTCTGGCTTCTCTGATCCATCGTAAAATTATGAAGAATTTTTTCAGTAATAATCACATTCAAATGAACATTTTCGATGCGTTTCGAACCAACCATTGTGGTTCATCATCAGGACTAGGTGAGAGATCAGATCAGGACATTGAATGTGATTATTACCGAAAAAACTCTTCATAAAATCCCTTCTTAGTATATACAGTTTCTTTGTCTAATACAAACATCAACGTTTTTTCTCTTTTGAAAAAAAAATCTAGTAAATCACGCACATAAGCCAGATGGTATCAAATTTTCGTAAATCAAGAATTTCATTTTCACTGAAATTATCATCGTGGAGCTGATATGTGGGAGGGGATGACCGATAAGAAAAATCAAAGAATCGAGATGTTGGAATTTAATTTCCAACTACCCGTATAAGTTAACAGGACAGCAGAATTTAATTGTGAAAGGATTGAAAGGCTGCAGAGTTAAGTTTGATGGCAAGTTGAAGAGCGATGACTTTAAATGAAGAAGCAGTGGAAGTGTTGCTCTTATCAACAGCAACAACTGCATTAAAACCCAACCAAACGAATTCATTGCAGAGGCGGCAATATTCCGGAGGGGGCAGCAGAGTCCAAGTAGCTGGAGGAGTGGAGACCCTGGAGCAGCTGATGTCATCCTCAGCTGGACCCACCACTTTACACTCACAAAGGATTTGGGGGGGGGGGGTATGAGAACTCACAGGGATGAACTCCACGAAGCCCCCGAAATGCATAAAAGGGAAATAATGTTTTAACATTATGTTATAGTTTTTTATTTAAATTGTTTTATTCACGACAATGTTGTTTTAACTTTTTACATAAGTTAATGTTTTATTACAGCAGTAATATTTAAGTTTGTACTTTTGGTTATATTATATATTATAAATATATGATATTTATAATATATATTATTGTAATGTTTCATATGAAAGCATATGCCGTGAGCATTAAAAGTAGAGTGTTGTACATTGTAATATACATAACAAAAGTTACTGTGTATTATTTTTTTATTGCCAAAAGGCTGAAAACAGAGACAGAGAGAATATTGCAGCACTGCGTGTGTAGCAGCAATTGAAGGTTTTATCCTATGTATCCAGAACACAGTTCTGAAGAATTGTAATAGCAATTTGTTGTTTTTTTTTATTAATCAAATAGAGTTGGTATTTCATATCTCTGTCTGTCTGCAATTTAATTTTATTTTAGAGTTCTCTATTGTAAAAGAGGAATTTCTATTTCCTTTGTTCTATAAAGGAATTACCCAGAAAATTCCAACATGGTATCGGAGCTAGTCTAGGCACTCAGTGAGACAAAACAAAGTTTGTTTTTTCACTACAGGAACTGAAAGAGTTGTTTGAAGCAGATTTCTCCAGCAGAGAGAAAGCTTCTGTTTAATTTTTTTTAATTTATGCAGTCAATGAAATTGTTTCATTTGCACAGTCAAGATGGCAGATGCTAGAACTAGTTTGACAAATTCCCAACTTCCACAGTTTAATGGGAAGAATCATAGTTATTGGTCCATAACTATGAGAACTTTGTTTGCTTCTCAGGGATTATGGGAGCTAGTTGAGACTGGCTACCCTGAACCTGCAAATGCAGTAGCGTTGGCTTCTTTGACAGTAGTAGAAAGAGACATGTTGAAGAGTGACAGGAAGAAGGACTCCAAAGCCCTCTTTTATCTCTTTCAATCAGTACATGAGAGTGTTTTCCCACGGATTGCAGCAACAACAAAGTCCAAGGAGGCATGGGATATTCTCAAAACTGCCTATCAAGGCATGGAGAAGGTGAAGACTACAAATTTGTAGATGTTGAGGAGAGATTTTGAAACACTCATCATGAAGGAATCTCATACAATAGATTCATTCTTCACTCATGTTATTGGGTGAATAACTCAGATAAGATCTCATGGTGAAATTCTTGAAGAAAGAAGGATTGTAGAGAAGATCTTGAGAAGTTTACCCTCAAGGTTTGAATCTATTATGGTAGAAATAGAAGAAACAAAGGATCTCTCACAGTTCACAGTAGATGAACTGAGTGCTTCTCTTATGTCTCATGAACACGGACTGAGTAGAGGAACAGATTCCTCTTTTGAGCAAGCATTCAAGACTCAAATGTCATTTGGCCGAGGTAAAGGTCGAGGCAGAGAAAATAACAGAGGTCATGGAAGAAGCCAAAACAGAGGCAGAAATAATCTTGTTAGCACATGCGGAAGGAGCTGCATTCAGAACCAAGATGAAGGTTCAAGCAAACAACAAGCTCATGGACAAAGGTATGACAAATCCCAAGTCTAATGTCATTATTTTAGGAAATATGGGCACTATGCAAATGAATGTAGGAAAAATCATAATGACATGAATAATAGGCAAAATGCTAATTTTTCAAATGAAGAAGATAAGAACCCAAATATTGTGCTGTTAACATGTAAAATTGCACAAGACAAACAAGAAGATTTTTGGTTCTTAGACTGAGGTTGTAGTAATCACATGATTGGAAACATTGCAATGTTTTCCAATCTGGATGAAAATGTTAAATCTGAGGTAACAACAAGAACTGATAGTAAGATATATGTCAAGGGTAAAGGCAGAGTTAGTATCCTAGCAAGAAATGGAGAACAGATGATTGTGCCAGAGGTATACTATGTACCTGGTCTAAAATGTAATCTTTTTGAGCATTGGACAGCTCATTAACAAAGGTTATAATGTGTTCTTCAAAGATGACGTGTGTATAATCAGAGACATACCTCCAAGTAAGAAGATCATTGCAGAGGTGCAGATGACCAGCAATAGAATGTTTCCTCTCAAACTCAGAGCAAATTTGAAGAAAGGAAGAACTATTGCAGCTGTAACACAAGAAGTCTTTCAAGAGGAAGTGAAAGATGAAAATTGGTTGTGGCACTTGAGATTTGGACATCTCAATTTCGGAGGCTTGAATCTATTGCACGTAAAGGGGATGGTAAAGGGATTGCCATTGATTGAGAATCCGGACAGCCTTTGTGAAGGTTGCATCTTGGGAAAACAACACAGATAAAGCTTTCTAGTAGGAAAGAGTATAAGGGCAAAAGCACCCTTGGAAATTGTTCACTCTGATGTGTGTGGACCGATGCAAATACCATCATTTGCTGGAAATAAATATGTTTTAACTTTCATTGATGATTACACCAGAAAGACATGGGTGTATGTGTTGAAACAGAAGAGTGAAGTGTTTGAGAAATTCCGCCACTTCAAAACTCTTGTTGAGAAGAAATGTGGGCATTATATCAAAGTGCTCAGAACAGATAGAGGTGGAAAGTACATCTCTAAGGACTTTCTATGTTTTTGCAAAGATAACATCATACAAAAGCAATTCACCGCGAGGTATACACCTCAGCAAAACGGTGGTGCAGAAAGGAAGAATAGGACCATTCTGGACATGTTCAGAAGTATGCTGAAGGAAAAACACTTGCCGCATGAGTATTGGGCTGAAGCTGTCACTTGCACAGTTTACATCTTGAATAGATGCCCAACTAAAGTTGTCATGAAAAAAATACCAGAAGAAGCATGGAGTGGACAAAAGAAAACTGTCACTCACATGAGAGTATTTGGCTGTGTAGCATATGCACATGTACCAGATCAGCTAAGGAAAAAGCTTGACAGTAAGGGGGAGAAGTGTGTCTTTATTGGCTACTATGATGAGTCAAAAGCATACAAACTTTATAATCCATCCACCAAAAAATTAATAGTAAGCAGAGATGTGTAGTTCTGTGAAGAAGAAGCTTGGGATGGAAGTCTACAAAAGACTATGAACGTGAAGACAAGTGTGTCTCATGAAGAAGAAGAGGAAGGGACAATAGAAAATAACCCTTCTTCGGTGGCTCCTCCTCCACCACAACAAGCACAAAAAACCACACCACAAGCTGGAATTCGAACAGCCTTGAGAAGTCAAGGAAGTGCTTCTCCAAGCCCACCGCAGGGATTAGAAACGCCCTCAAGTTCGAATGGAACTCCAAGAACAGAAAGAAGATCAAAATTCAGAAATCTGAATGAGATTTATGAACAAGGAGAGGTAAGTAACAATACCGGTCTGAATTCTTTATTCGCTTTATATTGTCATGTTGATGACCCAATTCATTTTGAAGATGTTGTAAATGAAAATAAATGGATTGAAGCAATGAATGAAGAAATTTGTTCAATTAAGAAAAGTAAGACATGGGAGTTCGTGGATCTCCCTAAAGGTAAAGAAGTTATTGGAGTTAAGTGGGTCTATAAGACCAAGAGCAATGCTGAAGGAAAAATTGAAAGGCATAAAGCAAGACTTGTTGTCAAAGGCTACAAGTAGCAACAAGGGAGATACTATGATGAAACCTTTGCACCAGTGTCAAGGATGGAAACAATGAGAACTATGTTGTCTATTGCAGCACAACACAAATGGAAGATTTATCAGATGGATGTTAAATCTGCATTCCTGAATGGAGTGTTAAAAGATGAGGTTTATGTTGAGCAACCTCTAGGCTATGAAGTTGAAGGCCAAGAGCATAAAGTATGTAGACTCAAGAAAGCTCTTTATGGGCTGAAGCAAGCTCAAAGAGCATGGAATAGCAGGATAGATGCTTACCTAATTGAAAATGGGTTTGAGAAATGTGATGGTGAACCCACACTCTACATAAAGGAGAATGACGGTAAAATTATTATTGTTGTTTTATATGTAGATGATTTAATTTTTACTGGCAATGAAGATTCACTCATTTCTGATTTTAAAGCAGTCATGAAAAGTGAATTTGAAATGACTGACTTGGGTTTCTTAAGATACTTTCTTGGAATTGAAGTAAACCAAAGTGAAAAGGGTATTTTCATTTCCCAAGAAAAATATGTTGATGAAGTCTTAAAAAGATTCAACATGCAAAACAACAAGGCAGCTATAACTCCAATAGTAATGGGGTTGAAATTAAGTAAAGAAGACAAAAGCAAGGATTTTGATCCGACATTGTACAAGAGCATAGTTGGCAGCCTTATGTATTTGACTGCAACTAGGCCAGATATTATGCACGTTGTTAGCTTAATCTCCAGATTCATGGAAAGACCGAAAGAAAATCATTGGTAGGCAACCAAGAGGATTCTAAGGTATGTGAATGGAATGAAGGGGTATGGTATTTTTTACTCCTCTTCTGAAAATTTCATGTTGACAGGTTACACTGACAGTGATTGGGCTGGAAGTGTTGATGATAGGAAGAGCACATCAGGATATGTGTTTCATTTGGGATCTGGAGCAGTTTCATGGGCTTCCAAGAAGCAACCAGTAGTTGCTTTATCTACAACAGAAGCAGAATATATGGCAGCAACAGAAGCAGCATGCCAAGCAGTATGGCTGAGAAGAGTTCTCAGAGATTTGTGTCATGAACAAGAAAAGGGCACAACCATTTACTGTGACAATAGCCCAGCAATAGAATTGTATAAAAATTATGTTTTTCATAAAAGGACAAAGCACATAGACACCAAGTTTCACTTCATACGTGAATTGGTTAACAATGGTGAGATTTTTTTGCAGCACTGCAGAACAGAGGATCAGGTTGCTGATATCCTCACAGAACCATTAACACAGAACAATTTTAATTATTTCAGGAAATGTCTGGGTATGCATAAAAACCCAACAGTTGAAATTAAGGGGGAGTGTTGGAATTTAATTTCCAACTGCCCATATAAGTTAGCAGGACAGCAGAATTTAATTGTGAAAGGATTGAAAGGCTGCAGAGTTAAGTTTGATGGCAAGTTGAAGAGCGGCGGCTTTACATGAAGAAGCAGTGGAAGTGTTGCTCTTATTAGCAGCAACAACTGCATTAAAACCCCACCAAATGAATTCATTGCAGAGGCGGCAATATTTCGGAGGGGGCAGCAGAGTCCAAGCAACTAGAGGAGTGGAGACCCCGGAGCAGCTGATGTCATCCTCAGCTGGACCCACCACTTTACACTCACAAAGGATTTCAGGGGGGTATGAGAACTCACGGGGATGAACTCCACGAAGCCCCCAAAATTCATAAAAGAAAAATAATGTTTTAACATTATGTTATAGTTTTTGATTTAAATTGTTTTATTCACGGCAATGTTGTTTTAACTTTTTACATAAGTTAATGTTTTATTACAGCAGTAGTATTTAAGTTTTTACTTTTGGTTATATTATATATTATAAACATATGATATTTATAATATATATTATTGTAATGTTTCATATAAAAGCATATGCCGTGAGCATTAGAAGTAGAGTGCTGTACATTGTAATATACAGAACAAAAGTTGTTGTGTATTGTTTTGTTATTGCCAAAAGGTTGAAAACAGAGACAGAGAGAATATTGCAGCGCTGCGTGTGTAGCAAAAATTGAAGTTTTTATCCTGTGCATCCAGAACTCAGTTCTAAAGAATTGTAACAACAGTTTGTTGTTTTTTTTTATTAAGCAAATAGAGTTGGTATTGCATATATCTGTCTTTCTGCAATTTAATTTTCTTTTAGAGCTCTGTGTTGTAAAAGAGGAATTTCTATTTCCTCTGTTATGTAAAGGAATTACCTAGAAAATTCCAACATGAGAGGCATTGTTCTAGAAGTTTGAAAGTTCAACAGCATGGAAAAAGTGAATTTGATGCCCATCTTGATTAACGCAAGGCACCAACCAGTGCTTGGACTCAGTTCCACGTTTCTCCTCCGTGCATTTGACCCCAACATTCTAGCTCTCCTGTGGATTAGGTCATTCCATTGAACATTAAACACAGCTAGAACATATAAACCAGAGAAATCATACCATAAGATAAACAAAGAAAAAAAATATGCACATGTGACATAGATGTACTCAAAATTTAGCCCTAATACGTACAATAGCCCCTCAGGGCGTGACGATCTCGCCTCTCGGCTTTGTTTCACATTGAATTGAACCATCCCGACATACTTGAAAGTGGTAATTTAAACAAAATAAACAAACCCTAACAACCCATGAAATAGTAAATGAGTGTTTTTTAATTCATCTAAAAATTAACTTTTAAATATAAAAAATATATTCATCATAATATATTTTTAATAAATAATTAATAAATCTCAAAAATTATACTATATTGAAAAAAAAAAAATTATATTTTTTAATATTATTAGGAAAATTCCACACACTGAATTCATGATCACCAGATCATGTAAATGGTAAGATACAATGTTTACATCCCTAGAGTTATTTACCCCACCAAAAAAATTATAATATATATATAAAATTTAAATATTATATTTGAAAAAAAAACAAATTAAAAATATATAATATAAAATTTACTAGTTTAAAGGAGATTTACTTTGAATAAATATATATTAAAAATATGTGTAGATTTTATATTAAGATAAGTACTAATAAATGTGATTGATATATGTTGATAGAAGTTTCTCTTTTTCACAAGTATTTTTCATTTTGATTGAAGGATTTTATAATTTTAATTTCATTATAAAATTTATTAGCTTGATGGTAGGGTTTTATTCTCCATAAAATATTTCACAATATTTTTAGTGGTATACACAAATTAAATGTTGGAATGTATCTACAAAGTAGTCATGTATTTTTTATTTTTTGATTAAATTATTAATTAAAAGAAAATGTCATATGAACCAGTTTTACATATAAATTATGATTTTTGAGATATGTGGTATTGATAAGCCATGGTATTGACCTGTAATATTGTAATGGCAAAGCCTAGTTAAATTTCCATAGTTGAGAATCTTGTTCCATGTCTTTATAAATTTACATATATTTAACTTATATATTATTATTTTTATTATTATTATTTAAAATAAAATCGTAATTTATTTTATTTTTATAATTGAGCTAACTATATATAGTTGAAATAGACGATGATAAAATTTATAATTCTTAAATAATTATTTATATGAATTTCTAAAATATATATTTTATAATACTAAACTATTTAATATTCAAATACATACTTTTTTTTTAATATATTTATATATATATTCCTAAAATGCATATTTTATAATATGAAACTATTTTACATTCAAACACATACTTTTTTGTTTATATATTAGTATATCTTTTAAGTTAACAAAAAATAGTTATACATTTTAAATGAAATTATCAAAATATTGAAAGTAAAAATAATAATAACTCACATATATATATAATTGAGAGAAAAAATAAAGACATCAATCTATTAAATTTTTTCTATAATCCCTTACGTTTTACTAGCAAATTTTATTAATTCAAGGTAAAATATATATTATTTTTTTCACAATGATATATATTATTCAAAAATACCATATAAAATTAATTTGTTTATACACATAGAATCTATTTTATATTCAATTTCATATGTAATTAATTTATATAATTGGAATGAGATTCAACTATTTCTAAAATTGGGGGATATTTTTAGAGAATATCTTAACAACCCCAACTTATCTATCATAAATCAACAAACTAAATCTATTAATGTAAGCATTAATCTTAAAACTCTCCCTTAAAGTTTATATTATAAAGAACAACACTAAGGCACATAAACATCTTTCAAGTTGATCATTTTGTGTGGCTTGGTCTTCATTATTACTTCTATCCATTTTGAAATCTCATAAAGTGCACTTTTTTTCCACCATCCACTTCTTGCTACCACTTAATTCATTTAAGATATAATTAATTCTAATTATCATTGACTTATTTATAGGATCAACCATTTTTTGACTTACTTTCATCTGTGATTATGCCAGAGAAGCAACTTTCATACTAAATCACTCTGCTACATTCATTGTTATCTAGGAAAATAGTCTACATAATAAATATATTCAACAATCAATCAAAGTGAACTATTTTATTTAGGATCATAAACTATAACCAGTACCTAATACTCTTAGGTTTCAAAGTGCAAAGAACCAAAAACTATAAATGAATATAAAAATAATGAAATTAGTAATGTGTTCGAGAGTTTAACTGCAAAAACCACCAATTTTAAATTTATGTTAGTTTGTTTTATGATTGGTTCTTCATAATTTATTACGCAAAAAAATTTAACATTAAAAAAAAATGGAAAACAAAGATCCCATTAAAGCCCATGAAATAAAAACAAATCATTTTTAATGTTAAAATAATCCATTGTGTGATCCAAAAATAATGTAATCTATATTGTTCCTTTAAAATGAGCTTAATCTTCTTGTTGGTCAATTGTTGGAAGCAAAAAAATGGTTATTTCAATAAACATTTACCAAAACTCCAATTCTAAAATAATATTTCATGTGTGTGTTGATGGATGCCAATATTTCCATTGCCCCATTGCATGATAGTCTAGGTTGTGTAATTCTAGACTACTACTGTCTTCCCCACTTGGATAAAGTAGTGAATTCACATAAGTGCCACTATCATATGGATGAGCAGCATCACAGTTGTGTAGGGAACTACCTTCATATCTTCTCTTGGTTGGTCCTCAATCAAATTCACAGGCTAACCATAAGCATAGATTGGATATATTTTCTTTTTATAAAAATATTTGCGTCGAATGTGATGCAGGAATTCTGGGTTAAATCTGATCCCCGATATAAACCAATAAATCCTTCCTCCACTTCATAAAAACATAAGAAATTGTTTAAAATTATACTCACTTAAGCATCAAATATATATAATCGAAAGAGAGCTTATACAAATAAAATGCAGATATATAATAATAGAATAAATCCTTGGCCAAATATTACAATGGAGAGCCTCTCCTGGCTCTTGGCCCTTTACAAAAGCTCTAAAATCATTCCTCACTCTCTCTAAATTCCTCACTTCTCACCTCTCTTCCTTTTTTTCTTCTTTACACAACTCTCCTATTTATGCACAAATATGGATTTAATCCATTCTAGAAATCTCTCCCCACAAATCTCAACTAAATCTAATTTAGATTCATTCTAGGCATGGACTCAACAAAGTCTCGTACATAGAACTCCTACTCCCTAAATTTGCTACCTAATTCTATTTCACTCATATCCTTTTAATTATTAAAAGAATATATACAATAATCCTCACGTTTACATTTTTCTCTCTTAAATTATTAAAATAAATAAAATAATTAAAATGTCTCACCCCCCTTATTACATAATTAAATAATGAAAATTGAGCTTGATGCTCCTACATTAGACTCCTAAGGTTGAAATTAACCATGATTGCCTAATCATGTGTTTCGGATCTTTGTCCTCCTGGATCCCATATCTTCTGTTGCAATTCTCCATTTGTTGTAGCCTTTGTTTGTTGTTTTTCTCCAGGTATCCACACTTTGTGTTGCATTGTCCCACTGGCTATGCTTTCACAGTCTTCTGTTGTCTTCCTCTTGCTGCTTCTTCTTCGTTTTACTCCCGCTCTCTTCTTCCAGGATACTTTCATCATTATCTTCCTTATCAGTTCAATTTATCAGTCTAATAGATTTTCTCCAGCGTCTGCAATAAAACTTGTACTCACAAAACAATTATTAAAATAAAAAACATAAGGCCTTAGTGCCTCTTTCTCCTCTGGCAACATTTTAGTATGCTGCTCGGAAATCTCTTCTTCCATCAGCACATCAATATGCTGATTTAAATCCTCCATGAGACTATTAGTTAGTCCCTCCTCCATATCATTTGTTTCAAGAATGTCTCCCTGCTCTGGTTCACAATAATTAACTTCTTCAAATTGTTGAATCATTCCTACCTCCTTACTCTCTATTTCCTGATTATTATTTAGAACAATTTCTTTATCTTTATCTTTTAGCAACTCACCCTGAGTATAGATCCTTTGCTTTTCCAAATCTCTTCTCTGAAGATCTGACTTTCTATATAACTTAACAATCTCAATTGGGGTAGAACTTGGAAATTTTACACAACTTTACATACCTTCATTTGTTGTTGACCAATCATCAGATGGCCCTTTTTTCTCTGCTTCAATATTCTGCTGAATATTTCCATGAGACCCCTTTGTCTTCATTTCTTTCTAAGATCTTTCTATCTCAACATCATTCTGAATAGATTTCAGATTCAACTCTTCTTCTTTAACAAACTTCAAAGTTTGTTCAACACCCTGTGATGTACCTGCAATCACACATAAACCATTAGTATTTAAAACATAAGACCTTGTGATCTTTCTTGATGCTTCAGTCAACATCTCTCTTTGCTGCTCTGAATCCTTCATTTGATTCAGTTCTTCTTCTGTTACATCACTCTTTCAAAAATTAATGGACCATACGCTGGCTCACATATCAAATCTTCCTTTAAACTGATTAACTCTTCCTTCAAATGAACATTCACTCTATGCTCCCACTTCACTTGCAGTCTATACCATGTGACTTTCCTCTTCATACTCCATCCACATCTTTGGTCTACTTTACTTCTCCATAACATTTCCATCAACAACTCAAGATGGATATTTATCTCAGCTCTCTCTCTGCCAATATGCTCTTGACTCATTCTCATGCCATTTGACTTGGAATCTTCCTTTTCATTTACCCTATAGTGGTATTCTTTAGAACCTCTGTAATGACCTTCAGTAGTCATATTTGTCTCTATCTTCATGAGTTCCTTACTCACTCATCATGAGCTATACTAAAGCCTCTGCAACAGCAAGTCCTCCCTGCTGCCACTTACCTCACCAATCCTCTCTCTGGACTTGGTATTTGGCAAGCACTGGTTCTCTATTCTCTGGAACCTCTTGAGAATCCTGTTTTCTCCCTCTAGGCTTCAACTCACCTGCACTTTTTTTTTTTAAGAACACAACTGTCCTTCTATCCAATCTCCGTTAGAATTCTTCATGGTTTTGCTCCACACTTTGCTTTGCTTCAGAAACTATTACTAGTCTCTTTCATCGGTAATTTTAAAATTGTGATCTTCGTTTGCTGAGATCTCCTTCAACTGTCTGCAACCTGTATTTTGCAAATATCATCTTCAAAACCAAAGTTAAAATAAAACATATCAGCTCACCTTCAAGAACTCGGTGTGATCTTTTTCCATCTCTCATATACACTATATCTCTACGTGTTATTATCTTTTAGACTCAAATTCCAATCTCCTTTTAATTTCTTCATCAAACATATATTCTCTGCAATTCTCATTTAATTTTAAAAAAAAAGGAATCTTTAAAAAGATTTATTGCCAACTACAAGCCTTGATTCAAATTGGCACAACCAAGACTACTAAGAATCCATATTATGCATAATAAACCCCCTCATTATTGAATGACATGAATTTAAATCAAAATCCATATGGGTTGCCCAACCTTCATACATTGTCACCATACAAACCATGATAAAATCTACTTGAAATTAATTCAAGACCTCAACGTTAACACTGCAATATTAATATCATAACCCATGTGATATATATAATCCCCACGCAAATGTAATGTCAAACCAGAGCATATGTAATACAACTACACCACGTATATAACATTTCATCTCATACCATATGTAATGTAACTGTCATCATATATTAAGCCAGACCATGCGTAAAGCCCACAGTATGGCCGGTGTGGCATTTGACATCCAACGTTGCAGAGATAGCAACACTTCCACATTAGAAGTTGGCCCAAACACAAACATTTTTTTCTTCACTCCTTATAATCACGGTTTGTAAATATGACAGCATTCCAATGCTGTGGCTCTTTAATTCGTATGTCGACCTGGCGATCTCATTCCATGTCGATGGTAACCGATATATGGTTGTTGGTGCTCCAGCTATATCGATCATGCCTTTCTTCCATCTACAGTAACTAACATATTACATTGGCATGTGGCTTCGCTACGACCATAACCATACTCCTTACTCCAGTGCAAAGTGTAACTTCAATTCGCTCTTCGCATAAGCTGGTGTTGAATTTTGGCTCGAGTGATAGCCACTCACAGATTTTTTGACTCGTTGGCACACCACCGCCTCCTCCTTGCGTTGGCTGGTGTTAACATTTAAGGATTGAACCTTACGGATCTCCTCTTCTATGATGTGCATTGTTTAATTGATCCGTGGCACCATCGAACCATGTGGATCCTTCTTATTGTGGAGTCACGGCTCCTCAAGCATGTGGACTCCCTTTAATTGCTAGGTGTGATCCTTTCAAACTCGATCACACTGCCTTATCTTGTGTAAGATGCAAATTTCCCCCTCGATATATACTCTATTTGCAATCGCAGTTGAACAGACAGTATATATACAAACTTGCAGATTAAAAACAGACATCTTAACAAGGTATGATACCAAATGATGTAGGGATTCTAGGTTAAATCATATCCCCGCATATAAACTAATAAATCCTTCCCCTATTTCATAAACACTTAAGAAATTGTTTAAAATTCTACTCACTTTCACATCAAATATATATAATCGAAAGAGAGCTTATAAAAATAAAATGCAAATATATAATAACAGAAGAAATCATCGGCCAAATATTACAATGGAGAGCCTCTCCTAGCTCTTGGCCCTTTACAAAAGCTCTCAAATCATTCCTCACTCTCTCTAAATTCCTCACTTCTCACCTCTCTTCTTTTTTTTCTTCTTTACACAACTCTCCTATTTATACGCAAATATGGATTTACTCCATTCCAAAAATCTCTCCCCACAAATCTCAACTAAATCTAATTTAGATTCATTCTAGGTGTGGACTCAACAAAGTCTTGTACATAGAATTCCTACTCCTTAAATTTTCTACCTAATTCTATTTCACTCATATCCTTTTAATTATTAAAAGAATATATACAATAATCCTCACCTTTACATTTTTCTCTCTTAAATTATTAAAATAATTAAAATGTCTCACCCCCCTTATTACATAATTAAATAATGAAAATTGAGCTTGATGCTCCAGCATCATAATGCCATACTAGATCACTAAGTAGAGTTGTTCAAGACAAGGACAACCTAAATTTTGCAAGCTTTTGTGACTGTTTGGTTATTTAATTTTGCAAGGCACAAACTACAGTGGAGTAGGCTACAACTCCATGTGCATGAGATGTGATTCAGTGATGGCATTAATTTTGAAAATGTTGGCAAGGTGTCACAAATTAGGTGTGGTTATTGAAAAATTATGCTACCTCATATTCGTTGTTCTCCACCTCATCTTCGTTCTTCAGAGGTCGGTAATACCATCATGCAAAATATTTTGAAACTTCACGTGGTTTCTCTTCTTCACATGGATGTCTTTTCAACACTTTGATATAATTTTATTTTTCCTCTTATGCAATAGATTATATTTTCATACTAAGCAATTTAAAGACAAACTAACATTTATAAAAGTAACAAGTCTACTTTAATCTCTAAATCATAATCTTCCCATTTTTTCTCCTCCCATATCCTCCCATCCCACCCACGGGTTTCGAACCAATGACCTTGCAGAACGGAGTGACTTAAGAGTGCACCCCATCACCGATTGCTCTACCCCACGTGGACTATTTAATAAATATATATTAAAAAACTAGTCTAGATCCATTTTAACTATAGATCTAATAAGTGCGGAGAGATGAAATCTCTTAAAGAGCAAACTTCTCTTAAAGTGAAAAGACATTTAATTTTTCTAGACACTTGATAGATCTTCATTCACTAGTAAAACAAGAATTTTGACTTAGATTTACATTCACCACGAGTTATGAAAATAACTCACTGTACAACCTGTAACTATTTGTTTTCACCCACCCACCAAAATTTTCTCCACTATTTTCTCCTCTTGTCTTTAGAGAATTACATCTACCACTATACTAAATATTTCTACTAACTTGTTATATCAAAACATGCGTTTTCAACACATTAATTTCATGAGAGTAAAAAATTAATACACACCATGGACTATCATACAAAAATGATTTTCTATGTTGGAGAGTTAATGTTTGACCATAGGCGTTTACCAACCATGAATTAAATGTCCATATGCCTTTTAATTTATCTAATGCTTTGGGGAATGATTCTCCTAGTCAGAACTTCATTTACGCCAGGTCTTTTAGCATGTAACTCCAATCTGCAACTTACAAAATATTTTTTGAAGTATGGTTGTTGTAAGTAAATTTAACGTCATGGTTGAGATTAATTTTCTGACACTCCCCCTTAATCACAACTTTCGCCATTGACCATTCCCAAAAAATCTCTGAGATAAAAAGAAAAATCCACGTGCCAATGGCTTTGTGAAGATGTATTCAAATTGTTCTTCTGACCTGTAGTGCTACAACACAATCTCACCATTGTTAAATAATTCTCTTATGAAACTGTATTTAGCATCGATGTTCTTTGTCCTCTTCTGAAAAAAGAATTCTTTGATAGTCCAATTGTTGAACTCTTGTCACAGAAAATAGTGGGTGTTCCCTCTTTTTCATTGTATAAATCCCTCAACATTCTTCTCATCCAAAATTCTTGACATGTTTTTGTTGTTGTGGTGACATATTCAGCTTCTGTGGTTAATGATGATATTACTGGCTTCTTCTTCGAATCCCATGATATGCCTCTCGAACCTAAATGAAAAACATATCCTGACGTGCTCTTTTTGTCATCAACACTTCCCTCTGAGTCACTGTCAGTATAACCAAAGAGCCTAAAATCATTTGTTGCAGTGTACAAGATACCATACTCCTTTTTCCCATTGACATACTTTAAAATCCTTTTCGCTCCTTGACAATGTGTCTCTTTGGGTGTCACAACCTTGACACCAAACTCACTGCATACATTATGTCATGCCTAGTTGCGGTTAGATACATTAGGTTGCCCACCATAGTTTTGTATAATGTCAGATTGAAATTGTTGTTGCAATCTTCTTTGCCAAACTTCAACCCCCTGACAGTTGGATTTGGTGCTAACTTGTTGTTCTACATATTAAACCTCTCTAAAATGTATGCTACATACTTTTATTGGGGAATAAAATTACCATTTTATATTTGGTTCACTTCTATGCCCAAAAAATACCTTAACAACCACAATTCAGTCATTTCAAACTTGCTTTGCATGACTTCTTTGAAATCAATGATGAGGAAATCATCACTCCCTGTAAAAATAAAATCATATACATAAAAAACAACAATAAGAAGCTTACTATCTATTTAGTCAATTTAGAGTCCTAAATTGTTAACAGAAATGATTGACCAAGGCTAGAAAA
>JAXQQM020073981.1:0-126594 GCA_034641835.2 Pinus albicaulis | reverse complement strand
CGGGTGCATTTGATGGCGTTTAAGGCGATGGGACATGGATGTGGCGATTTCATATCAATCGCATTAAGTTTTAACGTTGTTCAATTAAGTTCCAAGGTTTTCACATCTAATCGCATTAAGTTTTAACACTGTTCAAGATCGGACCTCCACTCCTGTTAGCGATTCCGCATGCTCCAATATGATCCGGCCTTCAGATCTCATTAATGATCAGAGATTAATTATGACGGGCATCCTTCGATTGCATTGCAGTCAAGTCGATAAAATGGCATTTTGCTATGGTTTTTCAGACGAGCCGGTTGCTGGGTTACACTGCCTGCTCACTATGACGAGAAGGAGAAGTGGCCAACTGAACTGCTGCGTAGACCTTGCTGCATATCTGCATTTCTCTCGGTCTGGTCCTTGTCTGTCTTCCTCTGTTTCTTGGAATTCTGCTTCTCCGTCTCCTCTCGTGCCCACTGCTAGTGAGACTGCACCCATGCCTCGCGTGCGTCAAAGGATGCGTTGCCGCAGGGGGAGCACTAGAGGGCAACTCCTGCGCGCTCCCTCCAGCCCCTCAACCGAGTTGTATTCCGGCCAGTCCAGAGATTACTATGCAGGTCGCTATCCAAATACTAAGAGTGGGCGGGGTCGGGTTGTAGGATCTGGCCACCATATGGATTCCCCTGCTCCTCATTTCCTCACCATTAGTTCACCTTCTCCCACGACACGCACTTTCCAATTTTCCTTTAATTGCTCTCTCAACCGCCCACGAATTACAGCTTCAGTCACTGTGGTTTTCCGCGAGGAGGCCCAAAAGGAGGAAGAATGCACCCGTCCGGCGGGTCTGAGCTCGGAAAAAGCCAGCCAGCATTCGGGCCTTCAGGAGGGGAGCCGTGGCATGAATGTGGAGGTAGCACCTAGCGATCTTGGACCTTCCGAAGGATGGTGCCGAATCGTCGAGGAGCCGGAGGAGTAGTTTGGTTAATTTGTTTTTCTTGCTTCGCGGCCCACTTAATTGGGCTACTTTTAGATTATTTTACTGTGCTGGACCTTTGTAATATTTTTGAATTCTGTAAATTAAACATTCAAGACTGGTTTCCCCGTATGAGGGCAGTCTTCTTAATTTTTTGATTTTTTGATGACAAATTTGCCATGAGTCTGGGCAATGATTTTGACTTTGGTGTAATTTTATTCCCACTGTTAATAGATTAACTTTACTTAGAAAAAAAAATGTTGCCCTGTTTCTATTTTAAACCTGTTTTTTGAAATACAGAGCCATGTTTATATGGTCTACGTATTATACTCTTTCTCTGTATATCTACAGGAACCTTTTTGCTATGAACATGGTGGATGCTGTAGCGGGCTACTAATGGAAACAAGCGAGCCTGAACCTTACATCTCGGATGCAACAGATGGTTACCAATTTTGGAATCAAGTGAGCCTGATCTTACAAGCGAGCCTGGGTTTCTGCAGATGGTTATCACACTCCTCACATGATTAGCGTTTTTCTCTGTTCAAGGATTTTGGGTACTTTAATTTGTATTTGGAAAAATGGATGTCGGTACTCTATCTATTGCTTTACTATTCTACATACTGCTATTTCACTTTCTTATAGATGCCTCGGGCATATTTGGATGCTTTCTCAGATTTGTCGATAATCTCCATGTGGACCGTTACTGGGTTTTATATCATGTCCTTGTATGTGACATGGGGTATTTTTCTATCATTGTCTGGGGTGGGACTTCCACTTTTCTGGATGGATATTTGGGTTCCAATCTTCAGATGTGAAAATGTAATGACTTCATGGACCGTTTTACTTCATATAATATATTCAAAACAACGTTTTTTCTCTTGTGAAAAAAAATGATTAATGTTTATCACTCTGCCTTCAAAACTAGCGATGCTGGTCTATGTTGCTGGTTTATTGATATGGTCCGATGGTCTTTTTATATTTTGGACATATCACACTCCTCACATGATTAGCGTTTTTCTCTGTTCAAGGATTTTGGGTACTTTAATTTGTATTTGGAACAATGGACGCCGGTACGTACTCTATCTGTTGCTTTACTATTCTACATACTGCTATTTCACTTTCTTATAGATGCCTTGGGCATATTTGGATGCTTTCTCAGATTGTCGATAATCTCCATGTGGACCGTTACTTGGTTTTATATCATGTCCCTGTATGTGACATGGGGTATTTTTATATCATTGTCTGGGGTGGGACTTCCACTTTTCTGGATGGATATTTGGGTTCCAATCTTCAGATGTGAAAATGTAATGACTTCATGGACTGTTTTACTTCATATAATATATTCAAAACATCGTTTTTTCTCTTGTGAAAAAAAAAATGATTAATGTTTATCACTCTGCCTTCAAAACTAGAAATGCTGGTCTATGTTGCTGGTTTATTGATATGGTCTGATGGCCTTTTTATATTTTGGACATATCACACTCCTCACATGATTAGCGTTTTTCTCTGTTCAAGGATTTTGGGTACTTTAATTTGTATTTGGAACAATGGACGTCGGTACTCTATCTGTTGTTTTACTATTCTACATACTGCTATTTCACTTTCTTATAGATGCCTCGGGCATATTTGGATGCTTTCTCAGATTTGTCGATAATCTCCATGTGGACCGTTACTGGGTTTTATATCAAGTCCCTGTATGTGACATGGGGTATTTTTCTATCACTGTCTGGGGTGGACTTCCACTTTTCTGGATGGATATTTGGGTTCCAATCTTCAGATGTGAAAATGTAATGACTTCATGGACTGTTTTACTTCATATAATATATTCAAAACAATGTTTTTCCTCTTTTAAAGTTTCATTTTTTTTTTTAAAATTGAACCTGCCGTCGCTATACCGACGCCTTCCAGGAAGTGTTCCTCCAAACATCAGGCCTTATAGATATCCTTACTTCCAAAAGAGCGAAATTGAACGTATGATTGCAGAAATGTTAGAGGCGTGTATAATTCAACCTAGTCAAAGTTCTTTCTCTGCTCCTGTAGTATTGGTACACAAGAAGGATGGATCATGGCGAATGTGTCCGGATTATAGGGAGCTCAATAAGCTAACCATTAAAGATAAATTTCCCATTCCTGTGATTGATGAATTATTGGATGAATTACATGGAGCAATTTATTTTACCAAGTTGGATCTTCGTTCAGGATATCATCAAATTAGAATGAAGACCGAAGATATTCCAAAAACAGCATTTCGAACTCATGAGGGTCATTATGAATTTTTGGTCATGCCTTTTGGCCTTACCAATGCACCTTCTACATTTCAAGGGTTGATGAATTCCATTTCCAAACCCTTCCTTAGAAAATTTGTGCTAGTATTTTTTGATGATATACTAATCTATAGCAGGTCTTGGAAGGATCATGTTGAACATGTTGACAGGGTGCTCAAACTATTGCATGAGAAACAATTATATGCAAAAACATCCAAATGTTTCTTTGGAGTACAAGAGGTGGAATATCTGGGTCATATTATATCTCACGAGGGTGTTAAAGTAGACCCTAACAAAATTAAAGCCATTAAGGAATGGAAAGTCCCCACGAACATAAAGCAGTTGCGAGGATTTCTCGGGTTAATAGGGTATTATCGCAAGTTTGTTAAGAATTATGGGAGAATAGCAGCACCTCTAACAACATTATTGAAGAAAGATGCATTTTCATGGACTCCCGAAGCAACTAAGGCCTTTGAACGTCTTAAAGAGGCAATGTGCCTAGCACCAGTCTTAGCTACACCAGACTTCACAAAAACCTTTATTGTGGAATGTGATGCCTCAGAAAATGGAATTGGTGCAGTTTTAATGCAGGAAGGAAGACCCATTGCTTTTGAAAGTCGTCCAATCAAAGGAAAGTATTTACAGAAACCTATTTATGAGAAGGAAATGTTAGCAATACCGCATGCACTAAAGAAATGGAGAACTTACCTAATGGGAAGACACATCAAGGTAAAAACTGATCATGATAGTCTTAAACACTTTTTGGAACAAAGACTATCTTCAGAAGAGCAACAAAAATGGGTCACAAAGATGTTGGGTTATGACTTTGAAATAATCTACAAAAAGGAAAGCTTAATGTTGTTGCAGATGCACTCTCAAGAAAGAATGAAGAGGTGGAAGCATTGCTTTGTGCCATTTCTATTATCCAACCAGATTGGATAACTGAAGCAAGAGATGAATGGAAGAAGGACAAAGATGTATGGACACTCATTCAAAAGTTGCAGCAAGATCCTAGTACATCCGATACATTTAGTTGGAAAAATGATTCCTTATGGTACAAAGATCGCTTATATCTTTGTAAGAATTCCCAACTAAAACAAAAGATTCTTCCGGAATTGCACACTTCTCCTTTAGGAGGACACTCAGGATTTTTAAAAACTTACCACAGGGTGAAGAAAGAATTTTTTTGGGATGGCCTTAAATCCGATATTCAAAAGTTTGTGGCAGAATGTTTGGTTTGCCAGCAGAATAAAGTGGAAACAATTAAGACCCCGGGACTTCTACAACCTTTATCCATTCCAAGTCAACGTTGGGAGGAGATTTCAATGGATTTTATCATAGGTTTACCTAAGTCCGAAGGAAAGAGTGGCATCATGGTGGTAGTTGATAGACTTACCAAGTATGCACACTTTTGTGCATTATCTCATCCATTTAAAGCAAGCACAGTTGCTACTACATTTATGGATAGAATTCAAAAGCTACATGGAAGCCCAAGGGTTATTGTGAGCGACAGAGATCCCATTTTTACTGGAAATTTTTGGACGGAGTTATTTTCTGGTTTGGGTACTCAATTAGCTCATAGCTCATCTTATCATCCTCAATCTGATGGTCAAACTGAGATAGTAAATAAATGTTTGGAAGGATATCTTCGTTGTTTTGTATCCGATAAACAAACACAATGGGTCAAGTGGTTACCTCTTGCTGAATGGTGGTATAACACTTCCTTCCATACTGCAGCAAAAATGACCCCATTTATGGCACTTTATGGATATCATCCACCATCCATCTCATCATCTTTAAGGGAAAATTCGAAGGTTCAAGCAGTGGAAGATCACATCGAGCATCAGCAAGAAGTTCTCCAACTCTTAAAGGATAACCTGAATTTGGCACAAATCGAATGAAACAACAGGCAGATCAACATCGCAGCGAGAGAAGTTTTGATGTAGGAGATTGGGTATTTTTACGGCTACAACCATATAAACAAATGTCCCTCAAACAAGCTAAGAAGGATAATAAATTATCGCCAAACTACTATGGTCCTTACAAGGTGTTGCAAAAGATTGGCACTATGGCATACAAATTGGAGCTTCCTTCTTCTTCGCGAGTACATCCAGTTTTCCATGTTTCATGCTTAAAGAAGGTTATAGGTGAAAATCTTCCAGTTCAAACAATATTGCCAAAACTTGATGAGGAAGGAAAAATGATATTGGAACCTGAAGCGGTCACGGAAACAAGAACTCGAAAATTACGGAATCGATCAATTTCAGAGTATCTCATCAAGTGGAAGAACTTACCCACTGAAGATTCTACATGAGAGGATGAGAATTTTATACAGAAGCACCCAGAGCTACTCAAGCGTTGAGGACAACGCTTTTTTGAAGGAGAGGGGCATGTTAGGTCCCTATATTACTAGTATAGTACCTTATTGTTGTTAGTGTAACCTCTTTATTGTTATTATTGTACCCTTGTAACCCCCATTTTGTTATTATTGTGCCCTTAAATTATTATTGTTAGGTCGGCTAGGATTACATTGTGGCCTACTAGGATTACATTATGGCCCCATGGACTCCTATATATAGAAAGGAGGTTTTGTAAATTGTATCATCCAAGAATTGTTCATTCATGTAATGTATCGGAGGTTTCCCCCTCGAAGTGGCTTATTTCTAAGGCGTTGATATCTCATTTCTTCTATTTTTGGAGTTGGATACACAACATTTAGAAGTAACCACCGATTTTCCCTCAGCTCCTAAGACCACCTCCCAAACATCATTCTTAATGATGGAAGAATACTCCCCGCATGGCCTCTCTCCGTACCTCGCTAGCAAGCCGCTCTCATAGCTAGAAGGATCAGAGTCAACGATTTTGGCAAGCATTGCCATAGAGCTACAAAACCGCTCAGGTGGTCTTCTCTCTCTAACCGGTCTCTTCGGCCCAGCAACAGATGTGGCCTCTCTCAAGGTATCCTGAAGCTACTTGGGCTTCCTCTTCCTTGAGCACACTTCTCCCACTGGAGAGTGAAACTCCTCATCCTCATCAGAAGCCTAAACTCCTGAATGTCTGTCTCCTATCCTCCTGCCTGAACCTGTACCTGTAGATGTTGAAGCATTGTGTGAACTGTCCATCAGTGGAATACCTAGTGAACTGCTCTGTGGACTGCTCTGCATGCTGCTTGAAGCACCACCCCTCTAACTCTTCGAGCCACTGCTAACTAATTTACCTGATATCGTAATCGATGTACCTCGTGACCCCTACCCACTAGATCCTTGTGACTGACTCAGCTGCTCCTGAGGGTCTGGCCGATCCAGATACTCTAACTCCCGTGACCTCTTGAAAGCCCTGTCCTCCTCAAACTTCAAATCTCGCCTAACAAAAACTCTCATCTGTGCAAGAATATAAATCCAAAAGGCTTTCGAGGTCTCACTGTAGCCCAAAAAGATACCCTTCTCTGCAGTGGGCTCTAGCTTGGTCCTCTTCTCCTTGGGTACATAGGAGTATGCAAATACACCCAAAGATATGAAAATGACCAATGTCAGGCTTCTTCCCAGAAAATGCCTCCTCAGAGTCACATGCCCCAAGGCACGATGTGGAATCCTATTCTGCAAATACACAGCAGTGTTTTAGGCCTCTGCCTACAAAAACAATGGTAACCCTTGATCATGCAGCATGGCTTTGGCCGCCCCAACGATGGATCTATTCTTCCTCTCTGCAACCCCGTTCTGCTGGGGGTTGTAAGGAACTGTGAACTCCCTCCTGATGCCAACCTCCACACAATAATCAACAAACTCACCAAGAATGTACTCCCCCTCATTTTCCGACCTGAGGGACTTGATCTTCCGACTTGTCTGAGTCTCCACAAGAGCTATGTGTTAGAAAATTATATATAACAGAGAAATGTAACACATAAAATATGTGGAAAACACAAGCACACAAAACACATAAAACCAGAGAGACACAAATATACGTGGTTCACCTAGTTTGGGCTATGTCCACCCTGAACAACCAGTCCTTCCTTTCTATTATCCAACAAAATGAAGAGACACAACCTACAGAAGATTCACTGGAATATCCTCTGTTCTCTCTCACAGTCTCCCTATCTGTTTCTTGCTTCGAGAATACACATACAATGCACAACCGTAATACAATACCCTCATACAAAGCGAGGGGTTGCCTTCTAGGGTAAAAACCCTAAACTAAACATAACTTCTACCGTCAGATCATCCCCTTAATGAACGACCCAAATTGATTAGAAATTACTATACTTTTACAAGGAAATTCTACATCTGTTTTTAGCTTCGGAGGTGCTGCCCCCGAAACCCCCCGCCAGGGGGGGGCTCTATAAAGTCGTAGCTGCCCTCACTTGGAACCCCCAGGCAGCATTTAATTACGGGCAACGTTGCCACCCCATTAAGGTACAGGGGTCCAATGTTGTGATACAAAATAAACAAGATAATCAGGCTCCAAACCCAACACTATGAACTCCTGAAACCGCTTGAAGACCTCACTCTTGGTCTTTAAGAAATAAATCCAGGTCTTCTTGGAGTGATCATCAATGAATAAAACATAATACTCATATCCACTCAAGGAAACTTGAAACATCTGACCACTCACATTGGTATGAATCAAATCAAGAATCCTAGTCGATCTGCTGTGACTGTCGGGAAAAGGGGGTTTGGCAAACTTCCCCATTGCACATCCTCTGCATGTATCTAGGTGATCAGAGCTGAAATCTGGCACACCTGTAGTGATCTCCCGCAATGCCCTCAAGGCCCCATGATACATGTGCCCCATCCTACAGTGCCAAATCTCGCATAGTTCTGAACTGCTAGCTCTGCTTCCGGTACTACTGCTCAATGCCAAAAGGGGCTAAAATGAAAACTTGTACACCTTGGCATGGCGTACACTAATCACTCTAGCTGAATCATCTAGAGCGCGCCTAGGATATATAAGCACCTGTCCTCTCCTTAAAAATACCTCATACCCTCTATCCTCTAATGCTGAGACAGATATATGGTTCTTTTTTCATCCCCGACACATATAAAACATCCGATACTTTCAAGGGAGGTTTGGGTTCCCTATTAAATGTCAATGTCCCCACACCATCTTCTCTAACAATGTTTTCATCTTCGAGTACTACCTCTATATCAGTGCCACTCTCTGAAAGCTCTGAGAAGTACTCACGGACTCTTGTCATATGACGTGAAGCCCCAGTGTCAACATACCACATACCTGAAGATGCTCTGCTAGTGGAGGGAAATGTACACTCCCTCTCAACATCTGTGGCAGGTGATCCTGCAATAGTGGACTCACAAGCAATGAACCAAAACTCCCAGTCAAAGCTCTCTGAAAATTCCTCTATCTCTGCTGATGTTGCCATGGTCTTGTCCTTTCCCCTCTTCTTCTACTCTGGACACACAACTGCATAGTGTTCCATCTTTTTACAATTCCAACACTTCACCTTGGAATAGTCCTTCTGCGTGTTCACATGTTTACCTTTACCTTTGCCTTTGCCCCCACCACCACTTGTGGAAGCTTGCTTCTTTCCTTTGCCCTTCTTGCCTCCTGCTAACAGTGCTACATTTTCATCCTCCTCAACTGGTTTGGCTGCCCCAAGCTGGTTCTTTCTGATTTCATTATGTATGCAATCATCCCACAACCTCTCCCAAGTGGGAAGGGTCTCCCGTGCAACAATCCCATCAGCAAAGTTCAGCTATGTACTAGGAATGCCATTCACTGTATTCCGCACCAAATCAGTGGGTGGAATGACCTCTCCAATTGCTTCCAACTCATCTCTCACATTAGTGATGTTTGTGAGGTACGCAGTAACACTATCAGTCTTTTCCATCTTAATGCCCTTCAACTTCTCCCTTACGACCATTTTTATGTTCTCATTGGTACTCTGGTAGAGATTGGTCAAGGTTGTCCACATCTCATGAGCAAGTCCCTTTCCTCTCACATGAGGAATACAATGGTCTTTAATACCATCCAGGATCAGTTCCTTACCCTTGTTATTCTTCTTATTAAAATCTGCCAATTGAACAACATCAGTAGGCACATTCATAGGGTGTTGTTGGGTATGCACCATTATACCCCAGACTTCTGCCTCCTCGAAGATGCTCTACATTCTATCCTTCCATGTATTGTAGTTTATATTCCCATCCAACCTATCCTCCACCCTCAAGCCCAAAGACATGTTTTCTATCCTAATAAACTGAAAATTTCACTATTGTGGTAAAGGGTCAGTTTTCTGTGTGTAAAATAAGCTTGCTGTAATTTTTCCCTTACTGCCCCAAACTGCACTTTTCAGCCAACCAACCTCTGATACCATGTAGAAATTTTGACCCAACCCCGGTTATCCATTTCTCCTTATTACTCCCATGTATTTAAATGCCCATTCCCATAACCATACATTCAACAAGATGGAAATAATAAATATTTTCTGAAAACACAAATTCTGGAAATTTCAAAGTGTTGGAAAATGCAGAAATAAAAACTTAGAAAATATATCAACCACACACAAAGAAAATGACACACTAATTTTTGGTCAATATGACCTTGGAAAAACCCCCAAAACTCTTGGGGAAAACCAGTTCAAAAGCTTCTCTTTATTTATGAATATTGCTTTTACAGTGAGATAGAAAATATAGTAAAAATATCAGCAACCAAAATTTTACTTATCTCGAAAACCGTGCATAAAATCTGCCTCGATTTTTGTGCCAAATACAAATAGAAAAATATTAGCAGAAAGTACAGTCTGAAATGCTGTATGGACAACACAAAAAATAGTGCCGGAACAACTGTACGACCTCCCTTGAAAACTGTGCGACTTGCTGCCTCAATTTTCGTGCTATACGGTTGCTGTACAGACCTCGTTTTATGTGTTGTTTGTTACTGTATAGATTCCAAAAGAAACAACTCTCTCTCCCTACTATACGTACCTCGAAAAATGTGCTGCAATAAATGTTGTTTTTTCCACTCTCGAATTCGTGCCACTTGCCTCGAACTTCATGCTGCTGCTTGCTGTACGGATTTGTTGAATCTCCTTTCTATTGCCCTCTTTCTTCTCATTTCTCAGAAATGTCTCATTTTCTTTCTCTCCTCCTCTCTCATTTGGTCATGAAAGAATGAATGATCTTTTCCCTCTTTTCCTCGTTTAACCTAACCCTAAGTGACTTTTGGGGAATCCCTAAATCCAATGGATGAGATGGGTTCAAATGTAGGATTGAGATTAAATGTGCATTTAAATCTCACTTTCTATTTTTTAATTCACCCACTTTCATAAAGACCCTCTTAGTCATTTATTTCCAAAGTCACTTTTTACTTTCTAATTTCACATTGAATTTATTAAAGTCACTTTAAAATTAGAATTAATAACTTTATCACTTATAAAGTCACTTTTACAAATTAGATTTGACTTTACCACTTATAAAGTCACTTTAGGAGAAAATGTTAAATACATTTGGACACTTTTCCCTAGGCCAAAGATCAAAGCCTTAGGGAACCACTTGTCCTCTGGTACCCAAATTCAACAATGATCTACAAGGGAAAATCCCATGGTTGCCCCATACTCTGGAGACGTGTTTGCAACAGTTCTTTAATCGGTAAGTGATATGTTAGATGATCCAAATATAATAATGTAAAGTTAGGATAAAAATATTTATTAAATTAGAATATTTAATAAATATTAAAGACACTTAGAAATAGAATTTTGTTAGCAAAGATAGGACTCTAGAATAGAGTCGTATCTTAGGCTCTAAAATAGGAATAAAGTTAGTAGATTGGATAGAAGATAATTTATTGTAAATGGACACTTGTTGTTTTTTCAAGTGATCCATAACTAAATTAAGTTAGGACATATAGCTTATAAATAGGTTAGTCTCTTAATTGCAAATTAGTGGAAGTTTACGTTTGTAAACTCTTGCAACTTTTTATGTAATTTCTTTTCCGATATCAATAAAATTACGTGTCTGAGGACACTTATGTATTAATGTGGTATCAGAGCCACCAGTAATGCAGATGACATGAAGGTGGAGATCTAAGCTATGCAGGCTTTTGGAAAATTCTACCAAACAAGTTAATTGGTATGCAATCTATTTAGCATTTAAGGAAAATAAATTTGATTTTTGTTTTATGAGTATCTAATCTGTGATTTTATGTGAGCTTCTTAAATTTCTTTAGAATTTTCGATTCTGCCCCTTTTTACTGTTTCTTCTAAAGGATGAATTGATCAGCAATCCCCTACTTATCAACGACATCCTTATTTTTAAAAGTTTCAGTGAGCCTCCCTTCCAATAACAGCCTGCATGTAAGTTTTAGTGAGCCTCCCTTTCACATATTAAATCACATAACGGCCTGCTGTTACGGATCCCATCAGCTCATTGTTATCCTTCAATATTAATATTCTTAATTTCTGCCTCTTCTCAGACCAGATTCAAATATTCTTATTCTCCGCCTTCACCCATCTCAGATACAATCTAGTATAATCCAGAGTTGAACCAATTGAACTAAAATCAATCTTGAACGATTTGTGGCTTTAGCGTTTTCGTCTTGCTGGCAGAAGAGATTGAGACAAAAAATCATTTCCAATCACTTGATTCATGTCTTAGCCTCGGCTACATTACTATTGATGTTTTTGGAAACGGCGGTAGTATCTTGATTCGTATCAATTGCAGAGATAAATTTTGGATCAGAGGAGAGCAACGAATTCGAAGGTCATACTCTGGTACGCTTTTACCTGGAGCTAGTATTCCGGCATTGTTAAAGATGATATCCAGTTGACCGTACTTCTCTACGGCCAAATCCACAGATGCGGCGATGTCTTCCTCATTATCAACATTCCTCACACGAGGAATCAATGTCAGCTTCCCAGGACCTAGAGACACCCGTAGCCGTAGATCCAACGATCCAAAACTACCACGGGAGGAGTGGAAAGGGTGCCCGGAACTATCCATGGTTTCATCGAGTTACTTCAGTGGAAAATTAGATTCATTGAGAGTTCTTCATGGTTGATTCTCTCAATTTGTGTTCCCGGTGGTTCATTTTCATGAGTATAAGATTAAGTTTTTTTTTTCAACATTTAAGTGGGCACTTTTTATAATTAATGCTTGAAAAAAATTGTAAGCCAGTATCTATCCATAAATAATTGTGGTAGCATATGATAGACTTGGTGTGGAAATTTTGAAACGTATGCACTTTAAAAAAAAGTTATGGCATAACGTATTGTAAGAAGGTGTCAAAAGGGTATTTTGCATTTTTTGGAGAAATAAGGTGAAGTGAATATGTTGTCATTGTTTTTGGAGAAATAAGTGTAATTTTTTCTTGGAGAAATAAGGGTTATTATTTGTAACTCAAAGGACCTTTTACTTTGAGGGGGGGTAAATTTTTTAAGAAGTAATTATCACGGGAATTGTCAAGTGGTAAAATTTGCAAAGATTTCATTGTAAACACTCAACGAGAAAATGATTAGAGCCAAGTACAAAGCTCAGTCATTTTTCTCCTTTTTCAATGACTATAGGAGGGTCAAGGCCAAGCCCCGATAGATCATTTTTTCTTTGCGTGGCGTGTTTCGTGTGACGAGTTTCTCATTTTCTTCTTGTGCTTGATTCTTCTAGCGCATTGCTTCAACACTATCATGTCAAAGTTAATTAATCTGTTCTTTGAATCTGATAAGCTAGATGGGGTGAAATCTTATAAGACATGGAAAAGTCTAATTGAAAGCACTCTCATTTATAATGAATTGTGACATGACATATGCGATGGAAAAATTAAGCTTAATAAACCAACAGATGCAGCTTCACTTATAAAATGGGAAGTAAAAAATGCCAAGGCATTAGCTCTTATAAAGGCTTTAGTTAATAATGAAATGTACATACAGATTGAAAATTCCTCAGATGCATGAATTAATGTGGTATCCAACTCTCTTGGCAGGAACAATTCTTCTGACAATGACTCTCCACCCCTGGAACCTGCGGTTGATCAACAAACATCAGTTTATATCAACACTCTTTACAATGATGGTGATTTTTCACAATCCCAAACCAGTGAACATCAATTGCCAAAATGGGCAGTTCAAATTTTGAAAGATGTAAGGTCTAAATAATAGAATAAAACAGGAACAAGGGGATCACAAAGAAACGAAGGAAATTTTTCCTTGATAGCAAATGATTTTACTGAACCTTATACTTATCAAGAGGCAGTAAAACATAAAGAATGGAAACGGGCTATGGTTGATGAATATCAGGTAGTTCAAGACAATAACACTTGGAAACTTGTTGATTTTCCTCAGAATGTTAAACCCATCGAATGCAAATGGGTTTACCAAATTAAGTACAAGCAAAATGGTGAAATTGTCAAGTATAAAGCAAGACTTATTGCTAACTTGGGTTTTGCACAGTAGGAAGGGATAGATTATGAGGAAACATTTTCCCCTACAGCTAAATGGAACACCATCTGACTCACACTTGCCTTAGCAGCTCAACAAGGATGGAAATTTCATCAAATCGATGTAAAAAGTGCTTTCCTCAACAGTGATTTACAGGAAGAAGTGTACATGACACAACCACCAGGTTTTGAAATTGAAGGACAGGAACATAAAGTCTGCAAACTGATAAAGGATTTATATGGGTTAAAACAAGCATCCCAAGCTTGGTATGCTTAAATGGATGAATACCTTTGAAAAGTTGGTTTTCAACGAAGTGAATCTGATGAACCTTGTGTGTACGCCAACAAGGTAAAAATCTGGTGATTCTGGTTATGTATGTAGATGATTTGATTATCACTGGAAACAATGATGATCACATTGCACAGGTGAAACAGGAGTTACATGCAGGTTTTAAGATGACAGATTTGGGACTACTTCACTACTATCTTAGAGTTGAAGTATTCCAACGTCCACATCATAGCTTCATTTCACAGAGTAAGTATGCAACATAAATTCTTCAGCGACTTAGAATGTAGGATTAGAAGCCTGTTCTTAACCCTATGGAACAAAACTTGAAACTTTCAAAATTTGAAGGGGGGGAAATGGTGGATAGCACTACTTATCGAAAGTTGATTGGTAGCCTGATTTATCTGACAACTACTCGACCGAATATTTCTTATGCTGTCAGTATTATTTCCCGCTTTATGTAGGAACCACGAGACAGCCACTGGAATGCAGCTAAAAGAGTTCTTCGTTATATCCAAGGAAAAAAATATTTTGGTCTTCTTTACAAAAAGACTAAAAATTTTGTACTTGGTGGATTTTTAGATGCCGACTTTGCTGGCAGTATTGATGATAGGGTATCAACCTCAGGTTATTTAGTGAACATGAGGTCAGCTGCAGTTTCCTGGAGTTGCAAGAAGCAAGCTACAATGGCCACTTCTTCAGCAGAAGCAGAGTACATTTCAGCATGGGAAGCAGCATGTGAGATTGTTTGGTTGCGTAGAGTTTTACAGGACTTGGGAATTTCTCCAACAGAAGCTACTTCGTTATTCATCGACAACCAGTCAACAATAAAGCTTGCCAATAATCCAATTTTTCATTCAAAGACAAAGTATGTGGACACCAAGTATCATCATATCAAATCACTCATTGCAAAGGATGTCATCAAGCTGATTTATTGTCCTTCAGAAGATCAGACCTCCGATATCTTCACCAAACCTCTTGGCAGAGTAAAATTTACTAAGTTCAGAGATGAACTTGGTATATGTTGTAATGTATCTTTGGATCATAGGGGGGAACGTTAGATGATCCAAATATAATGATGTAAAGTTAGGATAAAAATATTTATTAAATTATAATATTTAATAAATATTAGAGACACTTAGAAATAGAATATTGTTAGCAAATATAGGACACTAGAATAGAGTCGTATCTTAGGCTCTAAAATATGAATAAAGTTAGTAGATTGGATAGAATATCATTTATTGTAAATGGAAACTTGTTGTTTTTTCAAGTGATCCATAACTAAATTAAGTTAGGACATATAGCTTATAAATAGCTTAGTCTCCTAATTGCAAACTAATGGAAGTTTACGTTTGTAAACTCCTGCAACTTTTTATGTAATTTCTTTTCCAATATCAATAAAATTACGTGTCTGAGGACACTTATATTTTATGATAATTCACCCATACAATCACCATAGAACTCAACAAATTTACTGACCACACCATGCTTTCATAAAATTTGAGTCACCGTTAGAACCAAGTTTATGGTTTCCACTCCATTTCTCAAAGTTCTAGTTAATTTGAAACCAACAACACCATGAAGAACCATACTCATTAGTTGGCCAAGCATAGCACCTTCTTCTTCAATTCCTCAAACTCCCCAGCCAACAACACGTAATCCATCTATCGTAGTTGTGTGGGAATCAGTTCCAACAACATTATTCGGGTAAAGTAGACCATTGGTATTGAATACCACCCTTCCCAGATCTTCCAAGTTTACCTGGTGTATAATACCAGAACTAGGAGGAACAACGAGCCTGTTCTCAAAAGCACATGAGCCCCACTTGAAGAAAGCAAACCTTTCCCTGTTGTGATTAAATTCAAGCTCCATGTTTGCAAGCAATGCATTTTTAGATCTAACTACATCAAACTGTACTGAGTGATCAACAACAAGGTCCACGAGTACGGAAGGATTGATCTTATTAGGATCACCACCAAGTCGTTTTATACCATCATGAATGTGTTGTGGTAAAACACAACCCCCCCATTTTTGACTTATGTACTTCAAATAATGGGGACCCTTTCTACAAAATTTTTGGCTAAACACCTTTTAGGATTTTGATTAAGTTAATTATTTTGTAATTTTGTAATTTTTTCATTTTTATCGGATTTCTATTTTGACTGTTTCATTGAATCTGATTTTTTATAAACTTTCCAACCATACTTGTTTCACTTCATTTGGTCAAATGGTTTGTAAATGACACTCCTTTGAAGTTTTAATTATTTTCTTGCTTGGGTTAAAAATGTATAAATGTACCAATATTTTAATTCTCGTAGTTAAAATAATCATTCATTGTAAATATTATTTTTTAGTTCTTTTTGACTATTTGTTTCATTTTTCACTAATGATCCTTCAAAATGACTCAACTAAATTGCATAATGAACTAAAACACGTTTCGGGATCTTGGTAATTTACTTCAACTTGTTATTTTAAAACAAATTTCCAAACCCAAAATTCCAAAATTGCAAAGTGGCTATTGTCTAAATTATAGGATGATTAATCCCACGTGGGCCCCACTTCACACCCCTTCACATCCTTCCAAAAAACTTTGCGATTGCGATATCACATATCGCACATTGCAAATGTACTAAAATCTTAAAACTCGTCATTTAAAAAGTTGTGCGATTTTGGTTATACGATGGGCTTTTAAGTTTTATGCAAAGTTTTGCTATTCTCCTTATGACTCCCGTGATATCACTCTCACCTCACCCTCACCTCACTCACCCTCTACCTCACTCCCTCACGTCACACTCACCTCACCCTCCACTTATTCCTCCACCTAACTCCATCCTTCATTAACACTCCTTATCCCTCCATATTCTTACTCACCTCTCTCTCTCTCCAAGTCCTCCTCTCCCTCTCTCACGTGCGTGGATGTTTGGTTTTTAATTATTTAATATATAATAAATATTATATTTTTATTATAATTTTTATATTTTAATTATAATATTTTATTATAATTTTAATATAAATAAATTATAATATTAATATAATATATTTATATTTTAAATAAATTTTAAATCATTTATTTTTATTAATTCATTTCTGTTTATAATAAATTAAAATTAATAGCATAATTGAATTAATTAGCATTAATAAATTAATAATCATAATCTAACTTAAGATTGGAATTTAATTTAAAAATTCTGATTTTTAGCCCAAGCAACAAAAAATTTAAGATTTCTTGCAATTTTAATATATCAACTTTGGAAGCTCATAAATGGAGTTTTACTTGGCCAAATAAGGCCTGTGACGACTCATTAGATAGATAAAATGACGGAGAACATTTTTGAAGTTGTTTCATTTCTAGATTTGATCATTTATTGGGTCTAAAATTCAGCAGAAGATCAAGCTCCGAATTTTAAACAAAATCATTTTCTGAGTTTTATTTTCTGCATTTTTCATTTGTCCACAACTTCTTATAAGAGCAGATCTATTCGTCAATGATATACTTGACCAAATAGATCATCACATGCATCAATAGAAAGCTTAGATTTCATTTTCAATTATTTATTTAATCAAGTTTTAATTGGATTTATTTTAATTTCTAGATTTGACATTTTAATTTTATTTTTTCATTTTAATTTTGTTCTTGATTCGTTTTTTCAGGAAAATAGTTGATGAGAGAAGAATAAGCTCTCAATCAATGAGAAGGCTCCAACAATTGAATAATATTTTTTTTGAACCAATTAAAATTGATTGAGCAAAGCCACTCTTCAAATAAACTTTCTTATGAAGAAATCCTTTTGTAAATATTATAAATAGCAGATTGCAAAATGCAATAGAGGCTTCTCTCCTCTGCAATACTAGAATTCTAAAAGCGCTTCTGTAATAGGAATTTAAAGTTGTAAGTGGGAGGAGAGGAATCTCAGATCTGAAGATTATTGAGGTTTTTCTTTACTTGAAGGTGTCCTCAGACACATAATCTTATTAATCAGAAAAAAACAATTACATTTGGAATTATGCAAGAGTTTACAGTCGAACTACAAAAACACTCTTGCAATGAGCTATTTATATGCTCAATGTCCTAGCTACCACTAATTATGGATCACTTATTAAATAACAAGTGTCCACTTACATTAAATGCTATTCCAAATAACTAGCTAACAAAAAGCCTAAGATATGACACATTTGGAGAGTCATATCTTGTTACAACAATATGCTAATTCTAAATGTCTCCATAAAATAATTAAATATTCTAGAATAATAATTATTAATTTAATATCTTAAATTAATAATTATTTTATTCCAACTTTATAACCTATGATAATATTTTATTTTTGGATCATCTAACATTCCCCCCTATGATCCAAAGATACATTACAACAGATACCGAGTTCATCCCTGAACTTAGTAATTTTTATTCTGCCAGGAGGTTTCGTGAAAATGTCGGAGGTCTAATCTTCTGAAGGACAATAAATCGGCTTGATGACATCCTTTGCAATGAGTGATTTGATATGATGATACTTGGTGTCCACATGCTTTGTCTTTGAATGAAAAATTGGATTCTTGGCAAGCTTTATTGCTGACTGATTGTCGATGAATAACGAAGTAGCTTCTGCTGGAGGAATTCCCAAGTCCTGTAAAACTCAACGTAACCAAACAATCTCACATGCTGCTTCCCATGCTGAAATGTACTCTGCTTCTGCTGAAGAAGTGGCCATTGTAGCTTGCTTCTTGCAACTCCAGGAAACTGCAGCTGACCCCATGTTCATTAAGTAACCTGAGGTTGATGCCCTGTCATCAATACTGCCAGCAAAGTCGGCATCGGAAAATCCACCAAGTACAAAATTTTTAGTCTTTTTGTAAAGAAGACCAAAATCTTTTGTTCCTTGGATATATCGAAGAACTCTTTTGGCTGCATTCCAGTGGCTGTCTAATGGTTCCTGCATAAAACGTGAAAGAATACTGACTGCATAAGATAGATCAGGATGAGTGGTTGTCAAATAAATCAAGCTGCCAATCAACTGTCTGTAAGTAGTGCTGTCCACCTTTTCCCCCCCTTCAAATTTTGAAAGTTTCAAGTTTTGTTCCATAGGGGTAAGGACAGGCTTGCAATCCTGCATTCCAAATCGCTGGAAGAATTTCTGCTGCATATTTACTCTGAGAAATGAAGATCTGATGTGGACGTTGGAATACTTCAACTCCAAGATAGTAGTGAAGTAGTCCCAAATCTGTCATCTTAAAACCTGCATGTAACTCCTTTTTCACCTGTTCAATGTGATCATCATTGTTGCCTGTGATGATCAAATCATCGACATACATAATCAAAATCACCATATTTTTACCTTGTTGGCGTACATACAAGGTATCATCAGATTCACTACAATGAAAACCAACTTTGCGAAGGTATTCATCCATTTTGGCATATCAAGCTCGGGGAACTTGTTTTAAACCATATAAAGCCTTCATCAGTTTGCAGACTTTATGTTCTTGTCCATCAATTTCAAAACATGGTGGTTGAGTCATGTAGACTTCTTACTGTAAATCTCTGTTGAGAAAAGCATTTTTTACATCCATTTGATGAAATTTCCACCCTTGTTGAGCTGCTAAGGCAAGTGTGAGGCGGATGGTGTTCCATTTAGCTATAGGAGCAAACGTTTCCTCATAATCTATCCCTTCCTGCTGCGCAAAACCTTTAGCAACAAGTCTTGCTTTATACTTGTCAATATCACCATTTTGCTTGTACTTAATTCGATAAACCCATTTGCATCCAATAGGTTTAACATGCTGAGGACAATCAACAAGTTGCCAAGTGTTGTTGTCTTGAACTGCCTGATATTCATCAACCATTGCCTATTTCCATGCTTTATGTTTTACTGCCTCTTGATAAGAAGAAGGTTCAGTAAAATCATTTGCTATCAAAGCAAAATTGCCTTCATTTTGTTTTGATCCCCTTGTTCCTGTTTTATTTTGTTCATTAGGCCTTACATCTTTCAAAAGTTGAACTGCCTATTTCCGCAATTGATGTTCACTGGTTTGAGCTTGTGAAAAATCACCATCATTAAAAAGAGGGTTGATGTAAACTGATGTCTGTTGATCAACCGTAGGTTTTGGGGGGCAGAGAGTCATTGTCAGAAGAACTGCTGCTGCTAGGAGAGTTGGATGAACTGTTAGAAGACCTGGATGGCCCAGATGAAGAAGACAGACTGGATGAATCATCGTCAGATGAAGGAAATTCAAGTTCATACCAACTTGGTGAATGTGGTTGACTTTGTAAATTTCCATTTCTTTTATCAGTTTTTGTTTCTAACTTTTGAAGAAGGCTTTCAACTTCTTTAGCACTCTTACTCTCATTTTCATCAAAAATCACATCTCTGCTTACAATAAATTTCCCATTCGACAAAATTCGGTACCCTTTCTTCTCATCAGAATACCCGATCATTGTGCACTTCAAGCTTCGTGCGTCAAGCTTAGTTCGTTTTTCCTTTGGAACTAAGGCATAACAGATTGATCCAAAAACTCTGAGATGCTTAACTCGAGGTTTGAATCCAAACCATGCTTCATAAGGTGTGATTCCGTCTAAAGAGGCGGTGGGAGATCTGTTTCTCAAGTAGACAGCGGTATGAACTGCTTCAGCCCAATATGAAGGACTTAACTTTTTGAAAGTTAACATAGATCACGCCATTCCTAACAAGGTACGATTCATTCTTTCTACTACCCCATTTTGCTGCGGAGTGTAGACATTGGTAAGATGTCGTTTTATGCCATTATCCATGCAATACTTTTTGAATTCATTTGAAGTGAATTCTCCGCCGTTGTCAATTCGAAGAGTGCCAATCTTCTCCTTTACTTCAGTTTCAATAAGTTGACGAAAAGTTTTGAACTTTTCAAATGCTTCTGACTTTTGCTTCAAGAAATATACCCAAGCCATCCTGCTAAAATCATCAATAAAGAGTAGGAAATATTTGCAACTTCCAAGTGAAGTTGGGAAGGGTCCACAAATATCACTGTGAACCAACTGCAAATGCCTGTTTGCACGCCATGAACTTGTAGAAAAGGTCTCTCGATGTTGTTTTCCAAAAATGCAAGATTCACACTTTGCATTTTCCCTTTTGAAGGTTGGAAGCCCTTTAACCATGCCCTGTTTTTGTAACTGAGAGAGACTGTCAAAGTTGAGATGGCCATATTTGACATGCCATAATCTGATTGGTGAAATATCTGTACTTGCTGCGCCTGCAAAGTCTGAATGTCTTGGAATAACTGCCCCTTTCATCCTTAACAGTTTTCCATCTTCATAACCTGTCATTACTGTTTGCATGTTTTGTTTGACTGAGTTGATTTTAATTGAGCCATCTTGCATAATCATTGTGTGCCCTGCTTGTCGAATTGTGACTAAGGACAACAAATTTTGCTTGAATGTTGGGACATACCATACATTAGAAATCATTCTTTCTCCGATGCCTGGTAAAAAAACTTTAACTACACCTTTGCCTGAAGGAGTATGTTTGGTTTTGTCAGCAAGATAGATTGGATTCAGATGACATTCTTTGAAACTCCAGAAGAAGTCACGTCGAAATGTCATGTGTTGAGTTGCGCCTGTATCAAGAATCCATGCATCTTCATAATCACTGCAGAGAAAGCTTGAAACCTGTAAAGCTGTTGCTTCTGTGTTTGTGAAGACATATTCGGAACTATCAGGATCATCTTCATCATTTGCAAACTGTGCTGGATGAAACTTAGAAATTTTCTCAATAGAAGTTCTACAATCTACTGCATAATGACCAACTCTATTACATCGCCTGCAAACAATTTGACTCAAATCAGTGCCTCTTCCCTGAGACTGTCCTCTGCCTTGAGACTATCCTCGGCCTCTGCTTTGTCCTCTATTTTGAGTTTGTCCTCTTCCTGAACTTTTTCCTGTGCCTTGATGATATCCTTTGTTTTGATTGTTGCCTCTACCTTGAAAGTTTGTTCGGCCTAAATTGGAGCCTCTGTTGGAATTGTTTCCTCTGTGTTAACTGCGACCACGACCTTGTGCTGCTTGATTTGGATTGAAATTACATCTTCCTCTGTTTCTGGAACTGTCAGCTGAGGAGTTGCTTGAACTGGCTTCGGTGAGGAAGACATCTTCCCCAGTCTGCTTCTTCTTCCCGAAATTTTTATCATGTTGTGCTAACATGTCACTCATTTCATCAAATTTGATCTTCTCTAACTTGCCAGTGACTTGCAAAGTTTCCAAAAAATGAGTATATGATGATGGCAATCCAGCAATTAAAATTGTAGTTAAGAAGCTTTCATCAATAGCTTGAAAACCAGCATTGATGATTTCTTGCTTAATGTTTTTAAGTCGTGAAATGTACTTAAGGACATCACCACCTTCAGTTAATTTCTGTTGAAGCAATTTTAATTGAAGATCAACTTTCTTTGATTTAGGTTGTATATCAAAGAGATCTTTGAATGTATGTAAAGTAGCCCATGCATCAGAGGAATTCTCAATGTGTATGTACATTTCATTACTAACTGAAGTTTTTATAAGAGCTAATGCCTTGGCATCTTTTATTTCCCATTTTGCAAGTGAAGCTAGATCTGTTGGTTTATTTGGCTTAATGTTGCCATCACAAATGTCATACCATAATTCATTAAAAATAAGAGTGCTTTCAATTAGACGTCTCCATGTCTTATAAGATTTCACTTTTTCTAGCTTATCAGTTTCAGAGAACAGATTAATTAATTTCGACATTGGAGTGTTGAAGCAGTGCACCAAAAGAATCAAGCACAAAAAATTGAGCAACTTGTCACACGAAACACGCCACGCAAAAACGACACACGCTACGCAAAAAACGACCTATCGGGGCTTGGCCTTGACCCTCGTATAGTCGTTGAAATAGGAGAAAAATGACTGAGCTTTGCACTTGGCTCTAGTCAATTTCTCAAATATTTACAAGGTAACTTTCAAAATTTGACTTTTACAATGATGCTCTTGCAAAATCTGCTAAAAAAAATGTTACCCCCCCTCAAAGTAAAATTACTTTGAGTTACACTTATCTTTCTAGAAACAAATTACAAAAGAAAAACAAATCTCCTTATTACTCCAAAAAATTACAAATAACCTTATTACTCCATTGCAAAATCCTTATTACTCCAATAAAACAATATTACAATGTTCTTCAAAAAAAAAATTCTACTTATTCGAAGTAGGATTCGAAATTCTACTTCACCTTATTGCTCCAATTATGATTTCCATTACAAAAAAATTTATAACTTCAAAAAAAAATTATGCTTGACTCACGTTTTGTTGATGACGACGCACCAAAATTTGACAAGTTTCAAACATTGCTGCTGAGTTTTCCAAATATGAAGTCAACACTGCCTTCGTAGATTTATGTATGTGCTTGACTTGAGACAACAATGTGCTTTAAATATGAAGTTGCGCCTGTGATAATTGCTGTCACTGAATTTGCTGCTCCAATCAAATATTTGATGGTGTCCTGTATCTTTCTTTGATCAATTCAGTTAGGCGTGCTTGTGAATCGAGCCTTTGATTCGATACTACCGCCTTCACTTATGCTAAAGGAGTTCTGATTTGCAATTCAGTTCGTTCTGAGTGCTAAAGGACTTCGTTCAGTGCCTGGGAAGAAATTAACAAAGCAGCGATAATAGTATGGAAATATACCTTGAGCTGAGCAAAGCCTGTGTCATGTCTGGATTTTATTTCTCCTCTAAGAAATAACATCTTGGGCTGTGGGTTTCAAATTTAAATACCATTGCATATTATGTTAATAATCTGTCCAATTGATAACATAAATTACCGACCAGGGCTTGTAAACTGATGAGGTATACTTGCACTATATGTGCCTAAATATCCTTAATCTTATTTCATTTTTTTCCGTATTTTGTTGATGTTTTTGAGTTTTGTTATGTTTAGGTTTTAGTATGCTATTCTATGTTCAAAATATGACATCAAATCTATGACAAAAAGGAAAGAAAATGGAACCTCAGACTCAAAACAGAATGTAGTTGTAATTCTTGTCCCTAATTAGGAAAATGATGAAAAACAGAGCATTCTAATCCATGGATTTCCTATCTTGCAAATGAACATGTAACTCAAGACATTATATTTCAACCTGATCCTTTTCGTTAGAGGTTTGTTGGAATAGTTTGTGGAAGAGATTGAACTCCAATGTGATGAGGATCTTTCTAAAAACAGATAGCAAATTAGAATATTATAGTTCAATCTTATTCATATGATAGAGATATTTTGGAATAGCTTGAGAAGAAAATTGCTATAATATGCTAAGGATCTCCTATGAATATTTGAACTACTTATGACATTACAACTAGATCTTGTTCATCGGCTAGAGATTTATTGGAAGATTTTATTGAAGGAGACTAGATATAACGAAATAAGGATCTTCTAAACAATAAGTAACCCACAATATTACAATTAGGTCTTTTCTGTGATTTAGAGATTTATTGGAACAGTTTTGAGAAAAGACTGTTTATAATAATATGAAGATCTTCTATCTAATTGCAGAACAGAAAATGTTGATTAACTCAACATAGTACAACCAAATCTCATTCACATAATAGTGATATGTTGGAAAAGCTTCTAAGAAAAAGAATGGTTGTAGGATACTGAGGATCTCTAAGCTAAATGATAGAGCTAAAGTGCTGGAAACTCGAGATGTCACAATTAAATCCATTCATTAAATAGAGATATGTTGGAAAAGCTTTGAGAAAAGACTAATTATAACATCATGAGGATCTGTTAGTTAAACAAACAGTGCAAGACATGATACTAAAAGATATGAACTCAGAAAACTGTCTAAGTGGGAAATATAACAACATAGAGTTAAAGGCTACTTATCTAGAAAGCATGTAGAAGCCTCCTTAGAGAGCAGGGGCCCTCTGCTATCAATTTGGCATGAAAATATTTAACTTTTCAAGTTTGTCTTCAATACAGCATCAAAGTTATGCTTCTTCTTATTATAAAAAACACTTTGAAACAGAGTATCACAGTATTGGCAAAAATAAGAGTTAACTTGTTTCTCTCAGTCTCACCGAGCTAAATTTATAGGCAATTACATAACTGATATTGAATGAAAGTAGGCACAGGTGTATTCTAAAGTCAAAATCAAACTAAAACTCCTTTTTAGGAATCGTGATTTGCTGAAAGCAAATCAAGAGTCCTTATCCTTATAGAAATCTGTTTCTCGGACTTTTGGTTTGACCACGTACATAAGCATCTCCAGTTTTTTATTCAGCCTTCGTGGATGACAAGGAACAATGTAGGAAAGATTTAGAATCTAACCATATACTCCTTTTCTTCAGATGACACCTGTAATATGTTCAAACACCAAAATGGCTACGGAATGTGTAACTGGCTATAGAATGACTGCATTATGTAGCTAAAACTGCTCAGAAATCATTAAGACAACAAAACCACAAAAGTACAAAAAGTTAGTGATTGCATGTATTCCTTAAGTGATTTTAATCATCTTATTGATCTTTAGGTCTATAAAATGACAAAAGGAATGATAAGATGAAATGGAATTTGGCAAAGGAGAAGACACTTTTAGGGCTCAACAAAATTACATCTTCAGAATAAACGATATTACGTCCATGCCTTGCTGAACAATTTGCTTCACGCGATAAAAGTAATAACTAGCATTGCCATTTGTTTAATATAGCTACCATGGAGTTTAGAGTATCGATGCTGCAAGGAGCCCTGGAGGAAGAGACATTGACATAAGACCTTAAACCTTCAAACGACAATAATCCAACATGCGCACAACCCAGCTGCGATGTCGCCATTATATATATTTTTTTAAAACTTACAACAATCAACTCAGATTTTGCATCCTATTCCAGATTTTACACAACAACGTATTTTTCATCACTGCGCAGATGATTCACCATTGGGCAGATTCCGCACTTTGCAAATGAAGAAAAAATATTACGCCTGGAAAGCTTGATTGCAGATGGCCAATGATTTTTATCATCTCCGCCATGAGGCTCATAATGCATTAATGCACTTTTCCCCACAAGCAGGTCGATGCGATGCGATCCAATTTGGATCCTTACAAGTTTATGATTCAAGGCTTTCGTTCAAAACAGGAAATGGACCAAACAGAAGATAACCCCAAAAATCTCAATATGCAGTCTTTAAATCGACCCTATTCTATCTTAAGTACCCAACTACTTCTCTGATTCAAATCGAGGGAGTCAATACACCAAAAGAAGTGAACAAGTAGATAATACAACAAATGGTATTCAAATGCTAAATTCAGGATTTAGGACGTAGAAATGCCGTAATGCAGGATTCAGGATGTTTGAAAAGGGCGCATATTCAGATTTAAAAACTTTAGAAATAAATCACAATTTATTTATTTATTTATTTTCAACAAAAAATTTAATAGATTGCATACCAATTTCTTTTCTTAAAAGATCTTAAATTACCTATTAGTTGAATTTCGATTTATGAGTAACTATTTTACTTAGAAATCACTACAAAAATTGATTTATTGGCAGAGTATGTTGTAATCATTTATATATGTTTAATGGTTCTGTTACTAATTAAATGACTGGTATCATTTTGAACATTTGTGAACTACTTCCGAGTGTTGTTGATTGATTACTTTGCTTAAGAGGTCTCTAGGTAATGTGTTTTGGTATTCACAATGTTAGTTAATTGAACTACTTCATTAGTTTGTATTCATTTAAAACAACATATTTAAACTAATTATTTAAAACATCTTTCTCTCGCTGGGATAGATATATCCGCCTATCAGAGATAGGATTAAATAGTTTCTTTTGCTTGTAGAATATGACAGAATAGAATAAAATTGATTCAAAACATCCTCTTCAAAGAGTAAACTTTTAATTTGCTTGAGCAGTTCAATAACTTAAGGATCATTTTCTTGTCCGATCAGCAAGAGAAATAATTTGATGTCTCTTTTCCATTGATAGATAAAAGTCATATTTTAAGCTAATAGAGATTGAGATAATGTAACTAGACCTAGTGAAACCGATCGGAGCCACTATTCCAAACGGAAAAGGAACTGCTTTAAGGTCCGGACTGGGTGGTCATCCCCCATGTTGTTGCAGCGAATTTCGAGGCCTCAACATTTTGGCGCTAAAAGGAGGGTTCAGACTTATTTTCCTTTGTAGCCTTTGTATTCTAATATTTTATTTTTCTTACAATGGATCCTTTAAAACTTCCAATTTGGAGTTGTATTTCTAGACAAGCATCTTCCAATACTCCACCAGAAATAATAAGACACTTGTCTCAGGATTTTTACTCTTAAATTATTGGCAAAAGCCAGAAATTGGTGTAAATCACTTCCAGTTTCCTCAATCCATACTTGGGAATAATTTATTACAATATTCCTTTGTAAATTTGATGGATATATCTACGAACAAGTATGTGACGAATTTGAAGATCTACGAAGGTTTGAAGGTGAGTCTTTAATTTATTTTACCATCAGGTTTCGTTTAAATTGTTTAAAATTTAAAATTTAAAATTGAAGATAAATCTCCAAAAAAACAATTATCAGATTGGTTTGAACATATTTTCTCTCTTCGTTCCATTCATTACCCATGTGAAATTATTCCAAACTTTGATCAGTTTCCTCCTAATTTCATTGACATAAGTAATAATTTCAATATGGAGGAACAAACAAATGATGATGCAATGACCTCTATTGTGTATAATCAATTCCTTCAATTTCTGCACATTTCTTACAGTATTGAGAAAGATCAAGGTGCACCTTCACATGTTAATGAATTTCAATCACAAAGCTTGGAAAATTTCACTAATCAACCACAAGAAGATATTAAAAACATTCTTGAAGAAAATACCGCTTTAAAATTTGAAAATAAGTATGAGTTAGAATAAAAAAAATCAGATCATAATTCGTTAAATACCAGCAGCAATTAAAGTTTCCAATAAAACACAATCTGCGGTACAAATTTCTGAATTCTTTCATGATGAGCAAATTCCAAATTCATATCCACAAAGCAACATTCTTCAAGAAAGCATAAGTAGCCAAAAAAATGATCTTAAACCTGAAAATTGCAATGAAGAAAACACTAGAGTGCTCAAATAGAGACATTTTCAAATGCATTATTTTAGATTCATATTTTTCTCTTTATCCTGATAATTTCTCTGATAGCAATTTAACTTCTTCACATTAAAAATATTTCAGAAAAAAGAGAAGCTGATCTAAATGAATTGCTAATTAGTTTTTATCAAGATAGAGAATTAATTAATGATCATTCTTCTGACATTAATAAACATAAGCTCAATATTCCTTCTTGTTTTGATACATTGAATAAGATCGAAGGGAATTCTAATGAATGTCTTGAGGTCATTTATGATAACTATTTTGACATTGAGGATATTGATTTGTCTTCTTTATAATTGAATCCTCATGATCAAAGTCTAATCACAGGTGAAAATGAAGAACAATCTAATTTAGAAATTGTTCCAAATAGTTCTCATTTTCAAACTTATGAATTCAGCATTCAAGAAACCATTCCAATCTATGATTTATATGATGATCAAGCTCAAATTCCTATTCAGAGTCATCTTTCTTTCTAATTCACAAGTGGGTATCAAAAATCATTCTAATTACATTATTCTTCCCAATTCTTGTGAAGAGGAAATTACTTTAAGTCACTCCCGATTGTGTTATAACAATAATTTTAACACCAGTGTAAACTATCATTCAATTTTGTTATTATTTCAACATTTATTTTTAACTCCAGATTTATTTTCTATTTTTAGTCCTAGATTTTTAGATACTTTGTGTTGGCATATTGAGAAGCTGAATATTGAACACTCAATTGATGCATTACCTCAAGGGAAAAATGAAGATCCAAATTATAATTGTGAACATCAAAAGTTGTTAAACTTCCAATTTCAATTGATGTTTATTCATTATCAATTACTTCTTACTTCTCAAGGGCAGTGCAAAAAAGAGAGTGTATTTTCACTTTATGAACAACACTCTAATTCAATTAATAATCTTATGTTGGATCTATCAGACCTTCATCCATTTTTCATTGATCAATTTGAAAGACAATTGGAAAGTTTTCCTTCACAGAAGATCGTTAATAATTTAACACTTGAACATAACACTAACAAAATCACATAGGCCATTGTTTCTGAAAGATCATTTTTACAACCTAGTCTGTCATCTTCTCTTTTAAACCTCTCCTACTCAATAATGGAAATCCATCCAGATTTCTATGATCCAATTGAAATTCAGTTGGAAATGACATTTCAAGAGAAGGTAATGGTGAATAAACTACTAACAATAAAGATACATTCTGTTTTCAGATTTAGTTTTTGTAGTTTAATTATATTTCCATTTTTACTAATGTTTAACATGTACATACATGCAGGAATTAAAATGCTTACATGGTTTCGTTGGAAATATGACTATACCTAGTCATGTTTCCTTAATTCAGTTAGATATAGGAATAGATAAATTTTCTTTTATGTTTGCATGTATTTCATTATTTCAGATTTTCAATAAAAACAAGTAATGAATCCAATTTCTTTTAGACATCCCATTTCAATTATAGAAAAGCAACCTAGAGAATTTTAGAAGCTCTTGAATTATCTGATCATACTTATCTGTCAAGCCTTAAACTTTCTTTTTTTTCAAAATTCATAACATTGATCATATATGAAGAAATCCCATGAATTTTCTACCACTTGACAATTTTTGGTTCATAAGTAATTCTAAGAACTCATTTTTACTACTCTTGTTTTTTGATGTAATTTTGGAAATGATGCAATTTCAGAAAATCCATTACTTAGCATTTTAGATTAAAATAAAAAGGTGATGTTGAATTTATGCAAATTTTGAGAAAATTTGGGAGAACTTGAATATTCATGAGGTAAATTTAGAGTCAATTTTCTTCCAAGTATGTGTTTACATGTTCATCATCATCTATTGTTTATTTTGATTTCAAAAGTTGTTTCTTATTTCTTTTTCTTTTTAAATTTTGTTTGTAGGTTTTCATTAATTTTATTATGAAGACTTAAGATAAGCAAGTAGCCAAGTTTTTTTTTCAAATCCGCAACATGTTCAAGGAAGTATTTATTATTCATCTGAAATTTGAAGGATATCTAGATTTTGCTTATATTGAAATTCTGATAAGTCTTAATAAATTGTCAGAATAATCATATCAGATCATGTTATTTCACAACTCTCTTTATAAGAAAGTTCTAATAAAATTAATATCCAATCGAAATTTCTAACAGTTAAATAAATTATTAACGGGTTGTTTATTTTAAAGCAAAGTTAAATCACTCACTTTATTTTTGAATTGAATACTTTAAGAAATCACCTACCCCACATATGTCTCATTATATATCACAAATCACATATCAGAGACTCTGAAATGAGCATACACTAAATATATCTAATCTTTGATGATCTCTCTATCCGATATCACATTATCTATATCACAACATTTGATCAGAGGTAGCTCTTAATGATTCCTGATAATAAACCTTCGATGCATATCTTTTGATATTCATTCTCACTCATTTTCCGATAAAATTAATTCGCCAAAATTGCGATGTTCATATAACCCGGACCCGATATGACATTTAAATATTCTTTATATACAGCTATTGCATCCATTTATAAATCACATATTTGGTAGGGGCATATATTTAAAAGTTTCGATGTCCCAGATCCGATATGAAATTAAAATTTATATAATAAAAATATCAGGTCCATTCTTCATCACACATCGGCGCATCAACGAAACTACATTTCGCATATCGGAAATTTTAGTGGTTATTGTTAAGACCTTAGTTGATAAATTATATTAGTTGCGATGCGATAAAAGATAAGGTAAGGATATTTCGATGCGATGCTACATGTATCGCATATCGCACAAGATAAGTAATATGTTAAATGATAAAACTTGTAACAAGCGATGTGGAGTTCGTTGCGAATTGCAAAATCGCAAAATCGTAAAATTAAAAAAGAGTTAAGTTTTGAAATCTGCGGGAAGGTAGATTATAAAAGATGCAAAGTGAAAATGTGTGTGATTGATCATCGTTTGTCTGGGCCGCAAAACCAAAGTTCCGCGCATATATTTTGATATTTACAGTCACGTTGCATCAGTCATTTATCACATTTTCATTATCGCAAGAATAATATCAGAATTTCAGTTCATTCACAAGCTTTAATCTTTCGATATGACTATTCTTTGATATCGCATTCATCCATTTACAGTTTTCTATCGCACATGCTCATCTCGTGACATTTCCACCACAATAATTATATCACATTGTTAAACTCAAACGAAACTTTGGCTTCAAGATATTTTTATGCAATACAATTTGATATTTGACTTTCCACCATTTTCTTTTAAATTATTAGGGAAAGAGCTCAATCGCATATCAGCAAAAGTGAAAGTCGCAAATTTTAAGTTATGCATGGCAAAGAATCTCATGATGCGAAAAATTTAGCAAGGTAATCATTAATTATATTTTTAATTTTCTTTTATTCTGAATTTACCTCCATAATCATCATAAAAAGATTCAAATCCCCTTTATATAATTGTTACATTATTCGGGATTTTGAATCAATTTCAATACTTTGAGGCTTATATAAATTCAAAAGGAAAAAAGAAAAAAAAAACATTCATTACTACAATTCATAAAGAAACATAACTTCATCCTCATTTATGATGGATTCTATTTATTTCTGATTCTTTGAACATGAAACATTGTTTTCTTTTAGTACATTGCTGGTTTTACTTTAGATGTAATAAAATAATGATTTTGGGTTAATAAAACTTCTTCATGCTTTTAATTCTAATTAAAGAAAAAAATTAACTTGCATTGGAGAAAATCATATTTATCAGGTAAAATTAAATGCAATTATTCAATGGTAAGTTTCATGTGCCCACTTTCATTTATTCACATTTCTTCATTTTTGTTGTAGTCTTTGCTGGTCTTGAACTCTATTTCTACAAGTACTCATGAATCATTCGCACCTCTACTAGATCAGTTCATTTTCTTTTACTCTTTGATATTCTTGAGAGAAGCAGTAATGATCCTCATCGAATCAGCTTCACTGGGGAGTTTTTGAACCTCTAGTCTGCTTCTTTAAAGCATTGCTTTTATTAGAAAATAGTTAAGATGATTTTATGCAGGTTTTGTCTTGAAGAAGAAAAATTTGCAACAAAAAAAACTTCTCATTCAACATATTATCTATCATAACTGCTATTTACCTTCTACATTTTGAGAGCCCCATTTTTATATAAATCTGCAAGATAAAAAAATTAAAATTTCAACATAGGGATGAATGTACATATGCTTATTTTCTTTTATAATCATTTGTTGAGAAATTCATATAAGTGATCTTGTTAGAAATTATCTTTTAAATTTTATTTTTCTTTTAATTTTTCTTTCTTCATTTTCTATTTGTTGATTTCTTTTCTTACTTTAGTTCATGAATTATTTTCCTTTTACTTTCAATTTTGGTTTGATTTTTGTGACTTTGTCATGATTTATGTGAAATGAATTTTTCTTACCTTGTAGTTGTTGACATATATGGGAAATATTTTACTCTATCTATTTAAGTGAATTTCATTTATCATTAAAGACATATCTTTATGGAGCAATAAAGCCATCTTTCTTTAAAAAAATTTCCATGGAGGAACACACATTCTTTCTAAGTGATTGAGTTTACTTTTTCAAGGAAAGAACTGATTTGAGTTTAATTCAATGAATCCCTCCCCTCCACATAAAAATCCTTTGATTGATAGTTACAGAGAAAAAATTTGGAGCAAACATTAGAAAATACTATGTCCATTAAACATAGAATCTTTATTACCTTCCCACCTCTTTCACTCAAATACATCATAAATAAAAAACTTGCAAATGCGTTTATTAAAAGAGTGATAAAAAGAGGAAGCATGGGAAATACAAGTAAACTTGTCGGGGCTATGGACGCTCGCTGGCAGTGGGACTAGGCTTGTATGGCATAAAAGACAACTTCGCCGGGGTACTGTTCAAGCTCACTGGAAACGAAGCGATGTCAAAGACAATATTAAAATGGATATATGCTTTATCAAAAACTCCTATTTCTACCTTCTTCTATTTTTCACATGAGGAAAATTTAAAAAACAAATTTCCTCAAATTTGGATTCATCACTTTTACTCGAGTTTGTTTTAAGTACTTATCTTTAAAAACTCACATTTCTTAATCTATTCATGTGGGACCTATGGAAATTTTTTACTATTAGATGATTTCATGATTTCCATTATTTTAACCTTTAGGTAAAATTAAGTTCATTATCTTTAATCAGAGATAACTGGTTCTTCCCTTGCATGTCACCATTGTTGTGGTAAAACACAACCCCTCCATTTTTTATTTATGTACTTCAAATAATGGGGACCCTTTCTACAAAAATTTTGGCTAAACACCTTTTAGGATTTTGGTTAAGTTAATTATTTTGTAATTTTGTAATTTTTTTTTTTAAATTTTTTTTTTTATTTTTATTTTTTATTTTTTTAAAATCGGATTTCTATTTTAATTGTTTCATTGAATCTGGTTTTTCATAAGCTTTCCAATTATACTTGTTTCACTTCATTTGGTCAAACGGTTTGTAAATGACACTCCTTTGAAGTTTTGATTATTTTCTCGCTTGGGTTAAAAATGTGTAAATGTACCAATATTTTAATTCTCGTAGTTAAAATAATCATTCATTGTAAATATTATTTTTTAGTTCATTTTTACTATTTCTTTCATTTTTCACTAATGATCTTACAAAATGACCCAACTAAATTGCATAATGAACTAAAACACGTTTTGGGATCTTGACTTGTTATTTTAAAACAAATTGCCAAACCTAAAATTCCAAAATTGCAAAGTGGCTATAGTCTAAATTGTAGGATAATTAATCCCATGTGGGCCCCACTTCACACCCCTTCACCTCCTTCCAAAAAACTTTGTGATTGTGATATTGCAATATCGCATATTGCACATCGCAAATTTATTAAAATCTTAAAACTCGTCATTTAAAAAGTCGCAATGTGCGATTTTTGTTATATGATGGGCTTTTAAGTTTTATGCAAAGTTTTGTCATTCTGCTTATGACTCCTGTGACCTCACCCTCACCTCACTCACCCTCCACCTCACTCTCTCACGTCACACTCACCTCACCCTCCACTTATTCCTCCACCTAACTCCGTCCTTCATTAACACTCCTTATCCCTCCATACTCTTACTCACCTCTCTCTCTCCAAGTCCTCCTCTCCCTCTCACGTGGATGTTTGGTTTTTAATTATTTAATATATAATAAATATTATATTTTTATTATAATTTTAATATAAATAAATTATAATATATTTATATTTTAAATAAATTTTAAATCATTTATGTTTATAAATTCATTTTTGTTTATAATAAATTTAGATTAATAGCATAATTATAATTAATTAGCATTAATAAATTAATAATCATAATCTAATTTAATATTGGAATTTAATTTAAAAATTCTAATTTTTACCCTAAGCAACAAAAAATTCCAGATTTCTTGCAATTTTAATATATCAACTTTGGAAGCTTATAAATAGAGTTTTACTTGGCCAAATAAGGCCCAGGATGGCTCATTATATAGATAAAATTATGGAGAACATTTCTGAAGTTGTTTCATTTCTAGATTTTATCATTGATTGGGTCTAAAATTCAGCAGAAGATCAAGCTTCGAATTTTAAACAAAATCATTTTCTGAGTTTTATTTTCTACATTTTTCATTTGCCCACAACTTCTTATAAGAGCAGATCCATTCGTCAATGATATCCTTGACCAATTAGATCATCACAGACATCAATAGAAAGCTTAGATTTCATTTTCAATTAATTATTTAATCAATTTTTAATTGGATTTATTTTAATTTCTAGATTTGACATTTTGATTTTATTTTTGTATTCTAATTTTGTTCTTGATTTGTTTTTTCAGGAAAATAGTTGAAGAGATGAGAAGAAGAAGCTCCCAATCAATAAGAAGGCTCCAACAATTGAATAATATTTTTTTTGAACCAATTAAAATTGATTGAGAAAAATCACTCTTGAAACAAACTTTCTTATGAATAAATCTTTTTGTAAATATTATAAATAGCAGATTGCAAAATGTAATAGAGGCTTCTCTCCTCTGCAATTCTGGAATTCTAAAAGCACTTCTGTAATAGGAATTTAGAGTTGTAGGTGGGAGGAGAGGAATCTCAAATTTGGAGATTATTGAGGTTTTTCTTTTACATTCTGAGTTATGTATAATGAACAGAGTCTTGCACTACTGTAGCTCTGATTTTGAAAGCAGAAGTTTAGGCATTGTAAAAGACTGTTAGAGACCGGAGTTGGAGAAATGGACTTAATAAATCGATATTTATAATACTATTATTTTAAATGGTGGTTTCATTCTATGATAACATGAATGTGTCAATTTATTTGCATACTTGTGCACTTCTGTCGGTATGAGTAATTTGCCTCAATTTATGTTATTATTTGTCTCTACTCTTATTGGTTGAATTCTGATTTCTGAGTAACTATTTACTCAGAAGTTTGTCTTATAAAATTGATTTATTGAATAGTAATATGTTGTGAACTATTTCTGCATGTTATTGTTTAATTATTTAAGTTAATGATTAAATGATCAATATCATTTTGAGAACTACTTCTTGAGTGTTGCTGATTGATTATTTTAGTTAACAGGTATCTAGGTAGAATGTGTTTGGTATTCACAATGTTAGTTAATTGAACTACTTCATTAGCTTGATATTCATTTAAAGAAAACATATTTAAATCTCAATTATTTAAAACATCCTGCTCTCAGTTGGGATAGATCTATATCTTCCTAATTGAGATAGGATTATAATAGTTTTTTTTTTCTTGCATCTTAGAATAATATTGCATTTAGATTAAATTCTACATCCTTAAAAAGTCCTCTTCTCAAAGAGGCAAAACTTTAATTGTGGCTTGGCTAAGCCCAAATTAGCTTAAGGATCACTTTCTTGTCTGATCGATAAGAGAAATGATCTGATTTCTATTTTCCATTAATAGATAAAAGTCATAAATTAAGCCAATGGAGATTGAGAAAAGGTAACTGGAGCTAGTTAAACTAGTTGGAGCCACTATTCCAAACGGAAAAGGAATTGCTTTAAGGTCCAGATCGGGTGGTCATCTCCATGTTGTTGCAGCGAATTTCAAGGCCTCAACAGAATGCTAGCAAGATCAACAATTGTTGGCACACCAGTGAAATCCTGGAGGATAACACGAGCAGGTTTAAAAACAATTTCAACTTGCTTTGGAGAAGTATTCTCCCAAATGTCATTCTTAGTGACATGAAAAATATCACTTTGTTAAATTAGTGGTAGAATATACTAGTGTTGAACTATTGATTCAAAACAAGCAAATACCAATGGATGCCAAGGCACACAGTGGCGATGAAATGGTCCAAAACAAAGTCGAGGATATGGGTCTAGTTGCAAGGTAGGGAAAAAAGGTTGAAAGTGTGTAAATATCTTAAAGCTAAAGTGGAAAAAGTTATTAAGATGACCAACGAAACATTAACTCAATGTTTCTATGGAAGGAACATATCTGACTCAAACCTGCCTTTGTGAATATAACATGCCTGACGATGCATGTTAGGGTATGTGCATGGTTATTATACAATGGTTGGTATTCCATTTGCAATCAATAAATGATGTTGCATTGATAATGGTATAAGATGGTTCTAGGGTTTGTCGTATTTACCTTTAGATAAATAGATGTGGAATTTCGATCCTAGGTCAATGGTGGCCTCTCTACATCTAGTGTGGGTTCAATTATTGAGCATAACTTTGGAACTCGAGTCTATTGATGTCCTTAAGGAGATTGGGAATAATATTGGGACACTTTTAGATTTTTATGAACATTTTAAGACGAAGACCTCTCACACAACTGCACATATCTTAGTGGAGTTGGAGCTGAAAAATTGTTTATTAGAGGCAATAGAAATTGAAATTGGAAGCCAAATATATATACAACTACTAAACTATGCAAGTATTCCCTTTAAGTGTTCAAATTGTCACATTTATGGATATTTTGTAAACAATTACTTTCTAAAATTTCATAAAAAAGAATGGCGAAGGAAATATAACTATGGCACCAAACAACACAAGTATAAGAAAGTTAAAATGACTAATGGTAGTGATGAAAAGGACCATAAGTCTGTTATAGAGGCCTCTTAGAAGGAGGAGGGGCATAAGGCACCAAGGATTCAATGGAAAGAAAAATGGACACGGATACATCAATGTTGAGGTGAAGAAGAGGTTTTGGAACTTCTTTCAGTTTTGCTTTAGATGGGTTTCAACCTATGAAAGGGAGTCTATCTCTAGTATGGAACCAAGGGAATAATTGATAAGATTTGGGACTAAATATAGTTTAATAACTAAATGAGAGTTTACCCTAGATATTGAGGGTTTTAGATACCATCTCTAACACAAAAAGAGGTCATATTATCAAGCAAATAATAAGGTCATAGGAAGCTTCAGCGAAGATATAGGGGAGAAGGTTTCTCAGATAGCAAGGGATAGAAAATATAAAATATCAATTTTCCATTGCTAAAGGGGAAATGAAAAACCCTTAAGGGGCCCTTCGAGCTACGTAATTCCTTGGACGATTCATCCAATAATAACCGAATCTCTTGATACCCAATGGTTGGGTAAGCCCTCCAAAAAAATTTCCTGGGAACGTTAATGGACCTACATAAGATTGACATTATAATGCTTTAAGAGGCAAGAGATAATGGTAACAAGATTAGGGTAGATTTCTCTAAGAAATTGAGGGACTGATAATTTATAATAGGACTAATTAGGAAACTCTAGAGGTTTGATAATAGTGTAGAAACTAAGTCTAAAAGAATTGATCAACTCTACTTTTGTGGTCTCAAGAATTGGACTATATCTCTACTCCTTGGATCTAGGAAGGTCATGTAATGCGATCAATACGTATGGACCATATGATGATATAATTTTGTATTGGGAAGATTTTATGGGTCAAGTTTTTATGGCAACTAGTAATATTTTACTAGGAAGTGATCTTAACTTCACAATTAAGAAAGTTGAGGTATGGGGGGGATATGATTGTGAATACCCCTTGGCTGATTATTTATAATTCTATCAAATTCGTTAGGAATTAGAATCGGTAGATGTTGAACCGATTAATTGTACTCCTGCTTGGTGGAAGTTAAAGGTACGAGAGGAACGACTAGCCAAAAGGTTTGACAGATTTATAGTGTTAGAAGCAATTATGAATATTCTACAAGAATAAGGACCTTCGTTAAGGTGGGAGGTGACGAAGAATCATTAATTATAATCCACAAATAAGGTTTAGTAAGCCTCCAAATCCATTTAAATTTAATTCTAAGTGGCTTGAAGATGAGGTTTTCAAGAATATGGAAGAGAAGGCTTAACCATTAGGTTATGATGCCTTATTAAGATAACCTGCTAGTCTACAACTATAATCAAACCTCAAAAGAGTTAAGAAATCAATGTAAAATTAGGCACACGTTAAGAGAAGAGAGGATAAACAAGCACTATTTTTTGTCGAAGAACAAATTGCAACCATTTATGCATCATGTTTGAGAGGATTTTGATGAAGATGCAAGGAACAATTTAAGGAAAAAGGAGAATACTAATAGGATGTGACTAGAAGAAAAATAATCTCAATGGAGCCTTAAGGTAGGGCTTTATGGGTGTTGTGGTGATCAATATGTAAAATACTTTCAAAACCTTGCAATCATTGGAAAAATATTTATACCATATAAGATTATAGAAAAAATATGGATCCAATACTAGGTCTTTAAGGATATAGCTAGGAATAGGAGCTACTTATTTTAGTGGTTTATATAAAGAATGGGGCATAGTAAATATAGCATAATTGTGAAGATTACTCCCTAATTCCCAATTTAACGGGGTAGGAGGAAAATATCTCATTAACTAAAGTAGTGACAAAGGATGAAATGAAATATGTGCTAACTTCTTTTCAAAAGGACAAGAGTGTAAAGAAAGATGACTGAACTATATAATTATTCATATTTTTTAATGATACGTTGAAAGAATTTTTTAGAGTAGTTGTTGTGAAGATAAATCCCCTCCGCGGACAAAGGCTATCTCTCTAGCCCTAGAGTGGGTCTAGGACCTTGTGGGACTTTCTAATGCTATCTTCCTTAGCTAATATTCAAAATGCGACAAGAAAGGAGTTAAAAGTACCTTTTCATGATGCTATGCTTGAACACTTTGATGATGACCTTGATACACGATCCCTTAGGCTCGCTCCTTGCTTCTAGTGGCACATGAATAACTATGGATGATCAAGAGACAACAAAAAACATAATCCAATACATAATAATCATTAAAAATTACCTATCTAGCAGATCAAGTAGTACTAGAATATTTGTGCAATTGATTAGACAAAAATATAAAGCAAACATCAGATGTTTTTATTAATGAATATGAAAGGAAGAGATTACAACCCAAGCCTTAATGTTGGAGGCCTTCCTTTGGTGAAAATATGATTCCTTCACCGAATATCTAAAGAAATCCTTCTCCCGAATAGCTTAGGTGTTATCACAACACAAGAGTGTAAATGGAATGAATGATATTACCAACCCAACAATGACTAGCTAGTAGTGGAGGGATGGGGATCAATTTATAGGAAGGGAGAAGAGGTTGGGAGGCCATAAAGGAGGAGGAAGGTCCACTTTCTAAGGGATAAACCCCCATTTATAATATTAAATCTATAAAATCATAGAGCTCAACCCTATCACCACCGAATAACAACCAACTCGCCGCATTGGAGCTTCTAGAGGTCGAATCTTCTCCTCCATTTGAGGAAACACTTTCAGAAAGGGATCAGCGTGATTTTCTCTGAAAAAAGAGCGTTGAAAGCGCTAGGCTAGAATTGTCAACTTGCCATCAACACGGGCAGGCCACTAGAGAAGCGCACTGACCCAGAAATTTAGGCTTTTCACAAAGTCTCTCAAATGATCTTTCAAGGAAGATTTATTTGATTCTTCAAAGGATATGTTTATGTATTTTTCCCAAGTGGATATACTGTACTAGACCTACTGGCTGTGAACTTTAAGATCAAGGACAAGAGGTGACTGAAGCCGACAAATTTATCAGAGACCAAATGCCCCCTAAAGCATGAAGGCAGAACGGGATCGTATGGGTGTGTTAGCCACCTATAAATTTTTGTCAAGCAAACACGTGGCTAAATATTTTTCCGAGCCTTCAAGAGAGACATTTTCCGAAAATATATAATTCGAAGCTTCTATGTGCTTTTTGCCTTTAAAGAGATCTTCAATGTCGTTTTCATTTGATTAGCCTCACCGTTTGTGAAAGAAGAAGCTTCAAATGCCTTATCCGTTCCATTTTATCCATTCAAATTCCCCATTTTCTCCTCCTTTTTTCCCCCTTTAAAATCTCACAAAACCCCTTCATCAACCCTCCAATCAACAAAATTCCTTTTTTAAACCTCATATCATCATTTTTCCGGTTTAAAATGTCTTCTTCCCCTACCGAAACCCATTTCCCGGCTTTAAAAACGCGTTTATTTTGGCCTTAAAACCCCTTTTTACATTGAGGCCTTAAGCCCCTTTCGGCCTAGCCCTTAGCCCCTTTTCCCGCATATAACCCGGCACTAGAACCAGGCGCTAAACCCTCAAGTGCTAATCGCAATCGGAACTTTCCCTATCACATTTTTCCTTTGTTTCTTATAATTTTCCGATGCGATGGACTTTGTTCTATCGACCGTCGCAATCTCGACCGTTGATCATCCGCAGATCCAACGGCCAAACGTCAATCGCAAATCGTCAATCGCAACTTCTTTTTTCCATGTTCCTTGCCTCCCCCGATACTGATCCTACAATTAGATCCTGACCATTGAATCCATAAGAACCAACAGTTAGGATCGTGTCATGCTCTGCCCATATTTCAATATTATCACCCCATCGATTAAATCTCGACCGTCCATCCGTACAGATCCGACGGCTGAGACACCATCGCAACCCATTCCTGAGGCCAACATCATCACTCCGCCGATTTAATCTAGACCATTGAATCCACAAGAACCAATGGCCCAGATTCAATCGCGCTCCGCTCATGTGCCCTCCATCATTTTCCCCTCCGATCAAATCTCTACCGTTGATCTCCCCTCTGATCCGACGGTCCACGCTAAATCACAAATTGCAAAATCAAAAACTTCGGAGTTTTGGCCCACTGCCTTTTCTCCGATGCGATTAAATCCTAGCTGTCCATTCCGCCATATCTAATGGTCCAGATTTCATTACACTCCACCTTCCCCTTCCTCCATTCCATTTTTCCGTCGATCCCTGATTAGTTCTTTTCCGTCCATTTCATAGATCCAACGGTCAGAATTTAAACCATCGTTGACTCTTCCCACCTTACCGCCCATGCATCTTTCCACATCGCGCTCTCATTCCCACCGTCAGATCTCTCCGACTTTCATCCAACGGCTAAAAATGTATATCGTGTAATTTTTGCGCCCGAGGTTTAATGTTTCAAAATTACGTGATAAAAGCAGTTTTGGGAGGACACGTGTCAGGTGGCGAGGCATATCGCGTTTTTAGGGAGAATTTTAAAAACCACTTTGGAGCTGCGCGAAAACCATTTCGGTTTTCCGCTTACCACCCCACTCTGCAACTGTAGCTTTTAATCCTAGAAGATGATTTTTTTAATCTAACAGCTCATATTATATCACGTTCCCACCCATATTACTTTCATCGGACCTTCCAAAGGACTTCATCGGAAGATCTCCACCGTCGATCTCTTCCAGTGATTTGACGGTCCATGTTTAATCCTCCTCTGCCCTTTCAGTCCCACCACCAAATGTGCCTAATCTCCTTCATTTTAGCCTTTTTCCTTTGTATTCACCCAAACATTAAACTTTTATGTTTAACACTAGAAGTTATTTGTTTCTGCCTAATTCAGTCTAACCTCCCAAACAACTGCACCGGTGAATCCTGACTGTAGATCGCGACTGTTCAGTCTAATCGGACGGTCCATAATCCTCCTCACACCAGACCTCCATCAGATCATTATTTCACCATTACACAACGATTTTCAGCCGTTTTTCCACTGCATCCACCAGATCCATCACTGCGCCATCATCTCCACTGGCCTCTATAGCAACCCCACCCCACTCCCTATGGATTTATTAATATGTTTATCGTGTTTTTGTAGGTTTTAAAGGGGCGTGAATCCACTCTGATTCACAATCATAGACAGTGTTTTTTAGAGCATAGGAAGATATTTTTAGAGCCAGAGATTGCAGAGGAAGGTGTCTGAGAAGGTTTAAATGTGATTTTCAGTAAATATTAAGTTATTAACTCTGTTTCAAACCCTCCAGCGCCTTTGAAACCTGTGTATCCACAGACAAGACAGAAGAGAAGTAGCAAAGAGTATCAGTGAAGGATTCAAGAGATTAAAAGCCTGTTATTGAAGATTAATGCTATGATCCAGTGTTTAAAGGACGAAGATACAGATTGAAGACCTTATAAATGATCCAGAAGGCTAATAAGGCCTAAAGCACATGAAACAAACCATATCAGTGTTTTCACATCAGCAGAATGTTCTTTCCCGAGGAAGGACAAGTTCCCATAGTGTTTTTTATTCTCCATCAAGTTCCTGAGAAGATCATCATCTAGACGAAAGTCCTAAGATTGCTAGAGCATTAGTTACAAAGTATGGAAGGCCTGAAAGTCATTTTCTGCCTTACTTGTCCCAGTGTATAAACATAGTACAAACTGCAAGAGAGTACTTCAAGAACATACCTTTGGAGTTATTATCATCTTATCGAAGATCCCTAATTCATCCAAAGAGTACCGAAAGTCAATACAGGGATATTAAAATAGAATGGGCTTCATGTACACTTCCTCCTCTATTTTAATGAGCCATTTAAAGTCCTATCTACCTCTACTGCCGCTCTTTCAGCTATAATAACTCATGAAAAATACATTGTAAAGGTTGTTGGTTGCTTAACCATCGATTGTAAGCTGTTTCTTGAGATAGAGTTCTGTATGTATTAGTTGTAAAATAGGCTGGGAGATGATTTCTAGTTGATATCAAGCTGTTGGAAAATGATGTATGTGACTGGTGTTGCTCTTCTAATATGACAAGCATGTTCATTGGATCCTAATCTAAATCGGTGGTGATGTGTTCTATCTTGGTCAATGTTTTCCCTCTGTTATTCATCATATTTCATTTCTATGATAAGAATCAGTAATCTAGCTTTAGGATATATTGTTGTAAAGTACCCTAATGCTTCATGTTCTTCTTATATTTGACGTTTTCTACTAATTGTGTGATTAGAGAACAATTTCAAGATAATTTAACCAGTATAGTAGTTGGTTCTCCCTGCTTACTGATGTATGAATTTAGAGTTTGTCTTTAGATGTTCTTGTCTAGTTTTAGCTGAAATAATTGGGAAACTGGGAGATTCAGAGTTGGTTCTGTCTCACTAGGGTCCTTTTCAACAGTCCACCTTTCTAAGATCCCTTAAGGTGAATGTCAAAAGCATTGAAAGTTAAAAGTCTTTCTCTGATCTTAGGCTTCACTTTGTGTCAAATCTTAAATGTTTTCTATTCTCTGAAGAGTTAGCCTCATTAGGAGAGTGATCATAGATGGTTAAGGCATGCCCTATCCCTAGATTTGCTCCTAAGTGGTCATCTTGGAAGGTTTCCTTGTTATTCACCTTCATTTCCTTATTGTTTCACTCCATACTATCATCTTTAGAGATCCTCTATTTTAGATGACTAGCCCATTTGGAAGCCTTGGATATTGAATTGCAAGTAAACCCTTTTATGACCCCATTGCCCAATGGACTTGAGTTTTCTTTGAATTATCTCACCATTGCCAAAAATCCTTCTTTGCTCACTTCTTTGTCTTACATTGAACCCTTCTTTCATGTTTCCCAACCAAACAAACAAAAACAAAAACAACAACCCTTATGCCCCATAACTAGCCTAATACCTTAAATTGAACTCCAAAGATATATATTTATTTTCCTTTATAGAGAGATCCCTCTCTGGATCCAGGAGGGCTAGATCCTGAGATCCCAAAGTGGTTTGATGTTGTCTTGTCTTTTGGTATTGTCAAACCTGCCAAAACACAGGAACCCCAACATAATGGTGACTCCGCTGGGGACTTTGAGTAAAACACTCCTTGAAACATTTCTAAGAACTCAAAGAAGACCAAATTAGCCTTCGTTTGGTAGTTAATCATTGTGGTGGACAGTAAATCTTCTTGAAACATTCTAAACCTTCCACCTGGCGACTCCACAGTTCCTAAATGACTAAAAGACTCCATTGGTGATCAGTAAGCCTGCTGATTATATTTTCTTTCACAAGACTCCACTGGGAGACCAGTTTCATTACAACATCATCCATATTAAAGAAACACATAGGATTAAGCTTCTCTATTCAAGACTAACATACTAGCTTCAAGAACCATCCATACTAGAGCTTATCCTAATCCAAACCCCCCTGAAATAGTTGACAACCCAGAGAGCATTCTTAGGAAGTCTCCCACGCCTAGAGATCCAACTATTATCAGACCCATTCGTAGAGCTATTTCAGCACCTGAAAACTCTACATCTCTATCAGATACTCAATTTGACTTAGACCTACCAAGTGATTTACCAAGAACTAAGTCCTTTAATAGCATAGATCAGATAGACTTTGAGCGTTCAAGTTCACCACAACATAGTGGTCCACATATTGGTGATAGAGAAAACACTCCATCTACACCTCCTGACATACATTTCATTCATAAATTGGGTCTCTCTCACCCTAGATCTGCTCAACAGTTTGTTGCTGGTCCTAGCATTTCTGTCATCCATATACCTGCTGCTCAAACCAATCCTTTACCTCCACAAAACACCATCATGGCAGCATGGTATGCCCCTCTAGTGCTACCACAGCCTTTGGCTCCTCTACCCAATGACTATAAGTGAAAAATCCCTCATTTCACTAGAAAAGAGTCCACCACAACTCAACACCATGTAGATAGGATGGAATATGCTTTTGACTATATGGAAATTGAAGATGAAACCATTTAGATGAGAATCTTTGCTCAGAGTTTGGGAGGAGAAGTTAAAAAGTGGTTTAAAAACCTAGCTCCTAATAGCATCAATGACCTTCCCTCTTTGCACCAAAATTTCATAAAAAAATGGGAAGTCAAAAGTAACCCTCTCCAAATACTAGCAGAATATAAAAATCTGAAAAGAAACCAGGGAGAGAGTGTCCATGACTATTCCACCAGATTCAATAGTGTCTACAGTGCTCTTCCACCCCATATGAAACCTCCCCAAGGAATGTCCTTAGTGAAATACCCTGAAGGATTTGATGCTGACATGGCCTATCAACTTAGGGAGAGAGATTATACAACTCTAGAAGATATGCAGAAAGGAGCTGTGAGCGTAGAAGAAAACTTGATTGAAAAAAAAGCTAGGATGAGGGCTAAAAAGAAGGTAACCTATAGGGATGACACATCAGCTTCCACATCTGATCCCAAATATGAAAATCTAGCCAAAAACATGGAAAGGCTAGAAAAAATGATGGAGAAAATGGTTTTCCAAGTCGGTAATCAGAACAGAAACCAAAATCAAAACCAGAACCAAAACTTTAGGAGAAACAATCCCCCAAATAGACAAAGAGACTCTGATCAACAAGTCATACCCCCATTCCAAGAAAATTTCCTTGATGAAGATGAGGGAATAATACAAGAGTCAGAGGGAACTTCCATGAATATGGTGGAAGTGGATAACCAAATTCACACCTTTTCCATAGAAGATAATCAGACCTCATACACACCTTGGGATGAGGGAGGGTTAGAATCTAAATACTATAGGTTGGGATTCGAAAAATGCCATCATGCAGGTCCGAGAACAATATGATCTCAGAAGCAAAAAAATCCTAGATACTCCTAAACCTAAAAACTATGAAATCCGCATTAAGAAGAGACCTGAGAAGATTCTTAAAGTCACTGCTGAGAGTAACAAATCAGCAGCTGAGAGTTCTGGCAAAAACAAAGAAAAAGACATCCAAACTACTGATAAACCAAGTCAAGAAACTAGCAGCATTAGCATTGCAGCTAATGTTCTTGATAAAACAACTTCAAATAATGTACATAGTGAGAATCAACAAGCTAATTCTGCCAATAAAACAGTGGCCAAAAAAACATAATCAAACCTCATAAAGATTCAATCTTCTTTCAATTTGGAAAGTGAGATAGCCAAAATCAAAATTTCAGTTCCTCTCACTGAGTTGGCCACCCAAGATGTATATAAAGGTCAAATTTTTAAAGATTTAAACTTAGGAGAGAACAGTGATACTGTCAATTTAAATGATGATCAACCAGCTCTTTTGTTTGGTACAAAAATAGAAGGAAAATTTCAGGAAGGAGTAGTGCCTCCCTTCTATGTCAGTCTCAATATCCATGAAAAAATCCTACATAATGCCATGCATGATTCTGGGGCCTCACACAACCTTATGTCAAAGGTTATTATGGAGAAGTTAGGCCTAGAGATAACCAGACCTTATAAGGATTTATATTCATTTGACTCTAGCAGAGTGAAGTGCCTTGGCCTAATCAAAGATCTCTATGTGAATCTGGCCCAAATCCCAGCCAAGTGCATGGTAATGGATGTTGTAGTATCAAATGTACCTCCTAAGTATGGCATGTTGTTTTCAAGGTCATGGGGTGCCAAGCTGCAAGGTAAAATGCAGATGGACATGACATATGCCACAATCCCTGTCTTTAGCCAGCTTAGAAGACTATATAGAGAAGCACACATGAAGTTTATGGTTAGAAGCCCTGAGAAACTTGAAAATTCACCTCTGTACTCTATCCATACAGATATAGACTCTTTTATCATTTACAATGATGAATTTATAGATGAGCCAGAGCTAGAAGACAAAAATTTAAACAACAGAGTAGAGCCCACAGATCTTAACACAATGGCAGCTCTAGATATAGAGGAAAACATGGGAGAAACCTTTGGACAGCGTGCTGAATCAAAAAAACTGAGTGAAAAAAACCAAGACTGTAAACATCAGATTACTCATCATCTGAACTCCATGAAAATCCTAAAGAACAAAACATTACACAACATGGTGCAGACCTCAGAATATTACATAATGGTGAACATAGCATTAGGGATGAAAATGATAATAAGTCTGCAAACAATCCCTTATGGAGAATGAACTTTGATGGTTCTTGCACTAGAAAGAATGCAGGAGCTGGAGTATGGTTGCACAATACTGAAAGAAATTATGCTAAGAGTCATGCCTTCAAGCTAGATTTTAAATGTACAAACAACATTGCAGAGTATGAGGCTCTCATCCTAGGATTGAATCTATTGAAAAAACTAGGAGCCCAAAGGATAGTTGTACATGGAGACTCTGAATTAGTCATCAAACAAGTAAATGGAGAGTACACTGCGAAGCATCCTAGATTGAGGGCATACAAAAACGATGCCATGGATCTGTTGAAAACTTTTGTAGAATATGAGCTTGTGTTTGTTCCTAGAAGTCAAAACATAATTGCAAATGGATTGGCCTATGCTGCCAGTTCATATTAGAAATCACCTACTGATAAACAGATCATTTTTCAAACCAAATACAGACCAGCAGTGCCGGATAATGAGAAATATTGGCAGGTCTTTGAGGGCGACAAACATATAGAGGATTTCTTGCTTCACAGGAATGAGTTTGAATTGCCAGAGTCAGGCTTTAAGTATGATGAAAGAAATTTAGATAAAGATCCCCTTGATGAAGAAAAACCATTCCATAATGTAGAAGTAAACATGTTAACCAAAGAACTTGGAACTAAAACTGAAGAATACAAAAACGTAGAAAAAGAAGACATAGAGATGCTGCAGTCCAAAGACAAAAACATACCCAGAGGACTAGCGCCCCTTGAGGACCTTTTTTATTTTAATGATGTGGCAAAGAAGCCCACTATAGAACACACTGAATAAGATGTTGAAAAATGCAATATAGGCAGCAAAGATAAGCCCAAGATGATTAAATTATCTAAAACTTTGCCAGCACATATCAAACAAAAATAAATTGATTTATTTAAAGAGTTTGTTGATGTGTTTGCTTGGAGCTATGAGGACTTAAAAGCCTATGACACAAATATCATCCAGCACAAGATCCCATTGAAAGAAAACCAAAAACCTTTTATGCAAAAACTACATAGAATTAACCCTGTACAACTGCCTCTTGTAGAAAAGGAAATCAAGAAAATGTATGAGGCAGGAATCATAGTGCCTTTGAGGTTTTCATATTGGGTCTCCAACCTTGTGGCTATAAGGAAAAAGACGGGAGAGATTAGGTTGTGCATTGATTTTAGAAACCTTAACAGAGCCTCCTTAAAGGACAATTACCCCTTACCCAAAATGGAACACATCCTACAGAGGGTAGTTGGATCTAAGAGGATATCTTTGTTAGATGGCTTTTCAGGGTATAACCAGGTCTTAGTACTCCCAGAAGATCAACTTAAAACATCTTTCACCACTCCTTGGGGCACTTTCATGTATGTGAAAATTCCCTTTGGACTAATGAATGCTGGTGCAACCTTCCAAAGAGCTATGGAAATTGCATTTTTAGAGGATATAGGCCACTTCATCGTAATATACCTTGATGAAATAACAATTTATTCCAAAACTGATGAAGAGCACCTTAAACATCTGAGAAAATTATTTGAGAAATGTAGAAGGTTCGGGCTATCTTTAAATCCCAAGAAGACAGTATTCGGGCTCCAAGAGGGGAAGCTTCTTGGCCATATTATATCAGAAAAGGGAATTAAAATAGACCCAAAAAGAGTTGAGGGAATACTGCAGATTAGTCACCCAAGAAACATAAAATAATTGCAGTCCTTTATTGGGAAAATTAACTTGTTGAGGAGGTTTATTCCCAACTTAGCAGAACTCCTCAAAGATATGACAAACATGCTGAAAAAGGAATTGGAGTCAAATGGACTCTAGAGGCCCAAATTTTTTTTGAATTAGTTAAACATGAACTCACCCGGGCACCAATCCTAATCAATTCTGATTTTTCAAAAGATTTCCTTATTTTCTCCTTTGCATTAGAGCATACCATGGCTACCGTCCTGTTGCAGAAAAATCCAAAGGGACAAGAGCAGCCAATTTCTTTCTTCAGCAAGGCACTAAGGGATGCACCCTTGAAATATAACATCATGGAAAAACATGCCTATGCCTTGGTAAAGGCCTTAAAAGACTTCAAGGTGTATATTCTACATTCTCACATCATTGCTTATGTGCCTAATATAGTAGTAAAAGACATTTTGTCCCAAGATCCAGATGGAAAGAGGGGAAAATGGATTTCTGTAATACTACAGTATGATTTGGAGATCAAATCCACAAAACTTATCAAAGGTCAAGGCTTGGCTCAACTAATGGCTGAATCTAACTTACAAGCCCTTGACATTAATATGGTAGATGCTTTGGATGAACATGAAGGATTGCTTGCTCCTACTATTGAATAAAAATTCCAAAACTCTCCTTGGTATGCTGAAATCTTGTATGTACTTACAAATCTTAATGCTCCTCCTAATTTATCAAAGACAAAGGCAAGGTTTCTAAAGTTAAAAGCTAGAAATTATTGCATTTTAAATGAATTTTTATACTGGAAAAATGCAAATGTTTTGTTGCTTAAATGTTTTCCTGAAGTTGATGCAGAGAGGATCAAACATGAATTCCATGCAGGAGTGTGGAGGCCATCTCAACTGGAAAACCACCACTAACAAAATCCTTATAGCTGGCTATTACTGGCCCACCCTTTTCCATGATATCCACAAAAAGATAGTTTCCTGCCATAAGTGCCAAATTTTTTAGGGCAAATGAAAACTCCTTCCTTTACCATTACAACCCATCATTGTTCAAGCTCATTTTCAATAATGGGGCCTAGATTTCATAGGGGAAATCCATCCTGCTTCATCTTCCCAACACAAATGGATTCTCACGTCCAATGACTATTTCACAAAATGGATAGAGGTCATCCCTACTAGGAATGCCACAGATTATGTCATCATAAAATTCCTTGAAGACCATATCCTATCTATATTTGGCTGCCCTAGGAAGATTATCACTGATAATGCTATTGTTTTTGGTTCCAAAAGGATGATTGATTTTTGTCACAGGTATCAGATTGCACTTTTTCATTCTACTGCTTATTATCCTCAAGGTAATGGGCTAGCAGAATCATCAAATAAAATTTTGGTGACCATCATCAAGAAGTTGCTTGAAGAGCATAAAAAATCATGGCATAATAAGTTGGTACACGCTCTATGGGCAGACAGATTAACAAAAAATAAATCCATTATAATGTCCCCATATCAGTTAGTCTATGGAGCAGATGCAGTGTTCCCTACCAGCCTAGGGGTACCAGTGATAAAATTAGTCCAAGAAATACAGTCAGAAGAGGAAAGCATGGTAAGGAGGATCGATCAAACCATACATCTTCAGCAAACTAGAGAAGAAGTCTACAACCGAGCTCAAAAAGTGCAAGAGAACATCAAAAAAATGTTTGATAAAAGAACAAAATCTTGTGATTTCAAAATTGGAGACAAGGTACTCAAGTGGGACTCTAGAAGAGAAGACAAGGGTAAGCATGGCAAATTTCAAAGTTTATGGCAAGGTCCTTACATCATCCAATCCACCATTGGTCCGAATGCCTTTTTTTTGCAAGAATTAGATAGCACATATCTGTTTGGGGGTCCTGTCAATGGTAGGATGCTCAAGCATTATTACTGTTGAGTTCCAGTTTAAAGTGTTCACCTCCATTGTAAATACCATTGCTTTGTTCAGTTTAAAAAAAAAAGAGAGAAAAAATATACAAAAAAGAAGAGAAAAAAAGGTTCAAACATGCTTAAAACTTGAACCTCTGAAGTTCCAAAGAATGGCTCAAATCAGCTCAAAAACTGAGCCAAAGAAAGGGAAAGGCTGGTTCTAATATGCTCAAAACTTGAACCAGCAAAGAAAGAAGAAGAATCAGCTCTAACAAACTCAAAACTAGAGCTGAAATGAAGAAGAAAAGTGACTCTAACAAGCTCAAAATCTGAGTCACAAGAAAAATAAGGATGCTCTAAAGTTTCACAATTTCAAGCCTTCACATTTTGGTTGCAATTTCCTGCAAAGTTCAGTTCATGTGCAGCTGTCTTTATGCCATGGACCTACAACAAACCAGACAGTCTAATCCTGGTTTGACTATTTTTAAATTTCTGTTGTAGAATGTAGAGAATGAAATATGCTAGACAGTTTAATCCTAGCAGATATTAGTGTAGGTAGAGAAGCTATGAGGCCAACTGTCTAATCTGGTCTCATGGAGGAATAAGGGTAGAAATAGATTAGTTTTTTCTTTTTTCAATAAAAAATTAATGATGAAGAAGGTCTGCAAGTCTAAATGCACCTCGAAGAAAAAATGTTAGGACTATAGGATGGGTAGGTAGATTGTTTGGGAGAATATTTTCTGCTAACTTAATATCCATCATGTTTGTAGCAGCTGATCAAAGAATAAAAATATGGTTAAAGATCAGGCATCTGGCCTACTTCCAAAATATTATTTCGGAAGTTATTGACACCTTCAAGAAGATGCCATCCCCATGTGGAGCCATTGTTAGCCACCTATAAATTTTTGTCAAGCAAACAGGTGGCTAAAAATGTTTTTGAGCCTTCAAGAGAGACATTTTCTTTGAAAATCTATCATCCTTGAAGCCTATATGTGTCTTTTTCCTTTGAAGAAGTCCTCACTGCTGTTTCCACTTGATTAGCCTCACTTTTTGTGAAAGAAGAAGCTTCAAAAAGCCTCCATCTGCTCCATTTTATCCCTTCAAATTCCCCATTTTCACCCCTTTTTTTCCCCTCACAAATTCCCCTAAAAACCCTCAAAAAATCCCCATTTAACCACTAAACCTTCCTAAGTTACCTTTTAAACCTCATATCATCCTTTATCTGGTTTAAAAATGATTTTTTTCCTATACTGGAACCCCTTTCTTGGCCTGAAAAAATGCCGATTTTGTCCTAAAAACCCCTTTTTACATTTAGGACTTAAGCCCCTTTCGGCTTAGCCCTTAGCCCCTTTCTTCACATATGACCCGCGCCCAAGACCAGGTGCTAAAGTCCCATCGCGCAATCACAATCGGAGCTTTCATGTTGGCCTTTTCATTTGTTTCTTATAATTTTCCGATGCGATGGAATTTGTTCTGCAAACCTCCACTTCAATATTGGCCGTCGATCTTTACAGATCTAACGGTCAGCGCTAATATCACATCGTGCCTATAACAACTTTCCATTACAACTCCGCTACAATATCCATCATTGATCATCCATATAGATCCAACGGCCTGCGCTAACTCGCATAATCGGAAATCACAAGTTCTCTTCTCCATGCTCTTTGCCCCCTTCGACGCCGATCCTGTGATTAGATCCTGACCGTTGAATCCACAAGAACCAACGGTCAGGATCACGTCGCGTCCCACCCATATTTCAATATCGTCGCTCCGCTGATTGGATCTGGACCATTGAATCCACAAGATCCAATGACCCAGATTCAATCGCGCTCCGCTCACGCGCCATCCATCATTTCCCCTCCGATCAAATCTCGACCGTTGATCTTCCCGCTGAACCAATGGTCCGCGCTAAATCGCAAATCGCAAAATCAAAGAACTGCGGAGTTTTGGCCCCTTGCCTTTCTTCGATGCGATTAGTCCATTCCATTAGATCTGATGGTCCAGATTGCATTGCGCACCGCCTTCCCCTTTCCCCTTTCCACTGTTCCACCGATCCCCGATCAAATCTTGGCCGTCCATTATACAGATCCAATAGTCATGATTTAATTCACCACTGGCTTTTTCCACCTTATCGCCCACTCATCTTTCCATATCGCGCTCTCATCCCCACCGCCAGATTTCTCCGCCTTTAATCCAATGGCTGAGAATGCATATCGCATGATTTCTGCGTCTGAGGTTTAATGTTTCAAATTTACGTGATGAAAGCGGTTTTTGGGGGACACGTGTCAGGCAGCGAGGCATATCGCGTTTGTTTTGGAAAAATTTCAAAACTGCTTTGGAGCCGCGCGAAACAAGCAGTTTTCATCTAAAAACCACCCCTCCCCAATGTAGTCCTACTTTAATCATGACCGTTGATTACTTTAATCGAATGGCTCATATTACATCGCGTTCCCATCCATATTTCTTTCATCGGGCCTTCCTAAGAACTTCGCCAGAAGATCTCCACCATTGATCTCTTCCCATGATCCAACGGTCCACGTTCAATCTCCCTCCGTCCTTTCGGTCCCACCACCAAATGCCCTGATTTCATTTATTTTAGCCCTTTTCCTTTGTAATTTGCCCAAACATTAAATTTTTATGTTTTACACTAAAATTCGTTTTCTTCAGCCTAACCTTCTAAAAAAACTCCATTGGTGAATCTCGACCATAGATCGCCACTGTCTGATCTAATCCAATGGTCCAGAACAATCCTCACACCAGACCTTCATCGGCTCAGTTCTTCACCATTCCGCCATGATTTTCACCCGTTTCATTGCTGCTACCACCATTTTCATCACTTCTCTCCATCCTCCACGAGCCTCCAAAGCATCCATCCTCCCTCCCGCATGGATTTCTTAACATGTTTATTGTGTTTTTGTAGGTTTTAAAGGGGCGTGAATCCATTTTGATTCACAATCGCAGACAGTGTTAAACAGAGCACAGGAAGACATTTTTAGAGTCAGAGATCGTAGAGGAAGGCGCCTGTGAGAGTTCAAAGCATGTTTTTATCCAAATCAGAGTTATTAACTCTGTTTCAAATCCTCCGGCACCATTAAAACCTGTGTATCCACAGACAAGACAGAATAGAAGCGGCAAAGAGTATCAGTGAAATTTTTAAGGGATTAAAAGCTCATTATTGAATATTAGATACTATAATCCAGTGTCTAAAGGATGAAGATACAGATTGAAGACCTTATAAACGATCCAGAAGGCTAATAAGGCCTAAAGCGCATGAAACAAGCCTTATCAGTGTTTCACATCAGCAGAATGTTCTTTCCCAAGAAAGGACAAAGTTCCCATAGTGTTTTTATTTCTCCATCGAGTTCCTGAGAAGATCACCACCCTGACAGAAGTCCTAAGATTGCCAGAGAATTAGTTACAAAGTATGGAAGGCCATGAAAGTCATTTATCTACCTTACTTGTCCCAGAGTACAAAAGGAGTACAAACAGCTAGAAAGTACCTCAAGAACATACCTCTGGAGTTATTATCAGCCTGTCAAAGACCACTTATTCATCCAAAGAGTACTGAAAGTCAATACGGGATATTAAAATAGAATGAGCCTCAAGCACTCTTCTTCCTCTATTTTAATGTTTCATTTAAAGTTCTATCTACCTCTATTGCCACACTTTCAGCTATACGAACTCATGAGAAATACACATTGTTGGTTGGTTATCCGTGGATTGTAAGCTGTTTCTTTGAGATAGAGTTTTGTGTGTATTAGTTGTAAATAGGCTGAGAGATGACTTCAGACTGATATAAAGCTATTTGAAAATGATGTATGTGAATGGTGTTTCCCTTTAATATGACAAGCATGTTCATTGGATCCTGATCTAAATCAGTGGTGATGTGTTCTATCTTTGTAAATGTTTCCCTTTGTTATTCATCATATTTCATTTCTCTGATAAGAATCAGTAATCTGGCTTAGGATATGCTGCTGTAAAGTACCCTAACGCTTCCTTCTCTTCTTATCTTTGATGTTTTCTGATAATTGTGTGATCTAAGAACAGATTCAAGATAATTTAACTAGTATAGTAGTTGGTTCTCCCTGCTTACTGATGTATGAATTTAGAGTTTGTTTTTAGATGTTCTTGTCTGGTTTTAACTGAAATAATTGGGATACTGAGAGGTTCAGAGTTGGTTCTATCTCAGTAGGGTCCTTTTCCAACAGTTTAGCCTTTATAAGATCCCTTAAGTTGAATGTCAAAAGCATTGAAAGTTAAAAGTCTTTCTATGATCTTAGGCTTCACTTTGTGTCAAATCTTAAATGTTTTCTATTGTCTGAAGAGTTAGCCTCATAGGAGTTTGATCATATACGGTCAAGGCATGCCCTGTCCCTAGATTTTCTCATAGGTGGTCACCTTGGAAGGTTTCCTTGTCATTCACCATCATTTCCTTATTGTTTCATCCCATACTATCATCTTTAGAGATCCTCTGTTTTAGATGACTAGCCCATTTGAAAGCCTTGGATATTGAATTGCAAGTAAACCCTTTTATGACCCCATTACCCAATGGACTTGAGTTTTCTTTGAATTATCTCCCCATTTCCGAAAATCCTTCTTTGCTCACTTCTTTTTCTTACATTGAACCCTTATTTCATGTTTCCCAACCAAACAAACAAACAAACAAAAATAACAACCCTTGTGCCCTATAACTAGCCTAATACCTTAAAATTGAACTTCAAAGATACGTATTTCTTTGCCTTTATAGAGAGATCCCTCTATGGATCCAAGAGGGCTAGATCCTGAGATCCCAAAGTGGTTTGATGTTGTCTTGTCTTTTGGTATTGCTAAACCTGCCAAAACACAAAAAGAACCCCCAACAGTAAGTGAAATGCTTTACGAACTGGCAAAAAGAACTCTAATTACCTAGCTCAGAAACTTTCCAAACCAAAAAAAATACAACGTATGACATATTAGAGCAGAATATCCCTAATAACATATCCGTGGACTAGGCATCAGATAACATATGAACCCAATTAAGACTGTCGCAAACATCCGTTTGAAAGAGATCATGGAAACGGATCCACGGTATGGTCACAACCATCCATATAAACATGATCATATGTACAATCATGAATACTCAATAACTCCACACAACTTGGATAAAGAAAAAGGTAATCCAGGGCCTTCGACGCATTCTCAGTCTACCCAACGTACGAATCTATCCATGTGAATAGATGATCTCATTTCAAACATGGTAGAAACCACCTGATTACTGGCCAATGATGAAAACCGTTAATAGGTACGAGAGAAACCACCAATAATGACGATGGCCCTCAAAGTACAACAACACAATCCACAAGTGTGAATAAATGTGTTGAAGTCAAACACTTGCAGAATCATTTGATTGAATTTCAGTGATGTGAACCTATCGTCGAACACGAAGAAATTGTCATTGAGGCATGCAAGCTCCAAGGTACTGAAAAGGAGTTCTAAATCATCTTCCTGAATAATGATCTGAGGTCAACATGAAGTGGTACGTCGAAGGATGACCATAATTATTCCCACATCATTGACATGAAACAACAAATATATCAAGATGATAGGAATGATTTAGGACCGTTACAAAGAGGGTCAAGTAAGTAGAGGATGTTTGACTTTGACAAAAATGACTTCTCTTGAACATATCGGCGAAGCGACTCTAGAGTGTGGCAGCATTTGAATCAAATGGGATCAGAGGTCATGATGAAAAAAATGGTTATCAAATAGGAGGTAAATGGATTTCCCAAACGCACAAAGGAAAAATGAGGAATGAAGGATATTCGTAACCCGACACGAACTTCAGACAAGTGTCATGTTCAACAGCGACGAGCTGCCCAAAATATACATAGGATGTTCATTTTCAATTTTCCCCTGGTTATTGCTAATGAGTACCTATTTTTTTTGATAGCTCGCTTGAAGAAGATAGCATATGTTGAGCGTATAAGTTCATTCTTCGAATGAATCCATCCTAGTAATTTTCACGAGCCCTAGGAATGAGGAACTCAGTCTCATCATCTTTTGCCGTTTAAAATTTAACGAGTCCAATGGAATGTTAACTCAGTGTATTTTTCATGTTTAAGGAGTTTGAAAAAGAAACAAAAAATGAAACCCCATCATATCCCTTTTCGTAAATCATCCCTTGAATCCGAAAAGGTAGAAAACAATATTTGTGAGAAACTCTTGACCATGTTCGATTAAGGTATTTCTTTTTCGTAAATAGTGAATCTCAGTCCAAAAAAGGGGTAAAATTATATTGAGACAATGCCAATTCATTTACTTTAACGAGTTCTAAATGAAAAGTATTCGACAATATTTTCATTTTTCGAGAGTCAGAAAAGAGCTGGAAGGTGACTCCAGAGGGGTTCCTTTTTCGTTTATTTTTTATCAAGTTCGAAAAAGAGACAAAATAAAACTCATTTGCATCATAAATAATCACTGTTGGTAAAAATACCCTGTTACTTCACAAAAATGACAAAAATCACTGATATCGAGGAAAAATAATAAAATAATGGTGAAAATATCTTCAAAAATCTATAAATAGACAAAAAGTAAATTCATTTTCACCATTCTATTTTGAGTAAATTGTGACACTACATTTTGCCCATTTTCTCGTCGAACTTCAAATCAGTGGTGCAGTCGATCAAGGACACCGTTCAACAATCCATCAACTATGAGTAAGAGCTCAAAATTTCATCTTCATTTCAATTCCATTTTTAAGTAGTTTGTTTGATCCAAGAGGATCGTACAGGTCCAAGTACAAGTGGCTTAAGTACAAAGGCTCAAAAATCAAAGTGTCAAAAATGTGGCAAACTCAGTGTCAAGTTGAAGATCTCGTCTTTATGATTCGAACAATGCAGACGATACTCAATTCCAAGTCCATATGGAGGAGTTATAAGTAGTCAAAGTTAAGGGTTGACTTGGTGATGTGGCAGCTTAAGGAGGTGACAAATTTTCATAAATCCGGCCACCGGATTCTGGCCAACTCCAGCCAGATTCTGGGAAAAATTGTGGGACACTTAAAATGACTCCTTCGATAAATTTCTAGATTGTTCAAGAAGGTGCATTTTGGTTATAAAAAAATAAAAAATAAAAAATAAATATAATTTTTAGGGTGGACCATGACCCCCGCCCTCTCCATTCAACCGCATAACAAAAAAAAATGATATAATAATAGGGTTCGGTGGCCATGACCCCGCTGGACCCGCGACCATGTTCCAACATACCCATATTAATATGGGTGGGCGGGGGTTGTCAACCCCACCGCCCAACCCAACCCACACTTCATGTAATGTAACAGAGTCAACAGAGTTAAGGGGCAGGTCGCCCAATGCGGCCCAACCCCCCAATGTACCCCACTTTCCATTAACTCTATGCATCAGGGTATTAAAAAAGGAATGGCGTGGTTTATTTAAAATGGTATCTGACTTATTATAGAGGGGGTGGGGTTTGAAAACCTGACCCCCTCCCTCACATCCAGATCTGAAACAAACTCACCAACGACAGACTTGGGGAAGTACGCCCACACTCCAATATTTAAACTTGAAATTCATAATTGCGCCCAGGAAGGTCAAGGGTGGTACAAAGTACGAAATGAAGTGGAACCATGAGCGCTTTGCAGGAGGGGGACAAAACCATGAACTGAGCCATTTCTAGAGGGGCCAAATTTTCACTTTTTCAGAATCAGGCAAATTTTATATGGATTATGCACCTCTCAGCACCATGAATCCAATAGTGTTTTCCATTTCTTCATCAAAGGTCTCCAATCTTCGGGCACTTTCAGCTATGGAGGTATAAGGGTGTAATTTTTCATTTATGTTTTACTCTCATTTTATTTGCCACTTAATGAAAGAGGGCCTCCCAACTAATTGAGTAGGGCCCGAAGATGTAGTCCCTCCTGGACGAACACCGATATAAAATCCTTGTCTTCTTGCATGATTTTATGTGCATCTCTCTTCTTATGTTTTTGCCTTTAAAGTTTCATTGTTAAGATGCAATTTTACATGTAATTATTTAATACATCTCAAAGAAAAATATTTTGGATCAAGTGGTATCAAAGAAGGTATTTGTAGATTTGAATTTCATGTTTGTATGCTAACTATAAACAGGCTACGAAGAGGTGAAGGGAAACTAAATTATTTTAATCCCGAAGCGGGACGTGCACATCGAAGAAGAAACATGGATGATGATGTTCGAAATGAGGAGGATCTAAATTTCCACAAGACCTTCTACACCATGGTAGATCGGGTCGAGAAGTTGTTCTCTAGACTTGAGAGACTAGAGAAAGCAAAGGAGAATGCTTCAGAAGGACAAGGTTCAGGGCATGGAGATAATGGAGGAGATCCACCTCCTTCTCTTCCTGTGAGTGAAATTTCTTCCTCCTCTTCTCACCATCATCATAGGAATTTAGGAAATGCATCTAATAAAACTTTCTTTAAGTTAGATGTCAAATGTTATCTACCCATGTATAATGGTGAAAGTAATGCAGAGAAGCTTAACAATTGGATTATGCAGATTGAACTCTACTATAGGATTTAACAAATTGTGGAGGACGAGGCAAAGATTCAGTTGGCTTCTCTTCGACTGAATGGCACAAATCTCATCTGGTGGGAGAGAAAACTTCAAGGTATCAGTAATTTGGGTAACCTTCTTTCCTCATAGTCAAATTTTATTTCTGCACTTAAAGACCAATTCTATCTAGTGGGTTATAAGAAAAAATCCTTAATGGAGTGGTAGTACCTAAGGCAAGGCAAAGGCCAAAACATGCAACGATGTACTAAGGAATTTAGAAAACAAGCACTAAGTTTGGGAATTTCATTAGATTCACCCGAAGTGGTAACTAAGTATATTGCATCATTACATAGTTACATTAGACATTCATTGTTAATGTTTGAACCTACTACTATTGACTCGGATAGTGTAAAGGCCATTCATCTTGAAAACGGGGGCAGAAATGATAAAGATGATCATTCAAAGAAACCACCTTTCAAACCTTAAAATGGAAAATTCAAGGAGAGAGGAAAGGGAAAGGAAAAGAAGATGACATCAATGAAGAAAGATGAAGGAGAAAAGCCTTATTGCACTCATTGCAAAAAGGAAGGTCATGACAACGATCATTGTTGGAAGCTATACCCGGAAAAGAATCCAAAGAGATATGGTGGAAAAGAAACCACGCAGCAAGACCTTGGATCTGACTCTGGCGATGAAGCATTGATCACAGTAGCAGGTACAAAAGGTACTCTTTCTCTTCATGTTAATTTTGAATGGCATGGAAGCACTAGTTCAACATATGAACCTCTTCCTAATGAACGAAAGAGAATTGAGTTGTTTCATATTTAAATTATCATAAATCATACAAAAGTAGAAACTCTATTTGATTCAGGCTCTCAAGCAAATTTAATCTCAAAATCCTTGGCTAAAAAGTTAGGCTTAGGTAGAAATTTGAATAACCGATATGTTATCCACCGAGATTCTCCTGATCACACACTATTTTAGCTTCATGCATAATACAGAATCTCTTCTACCATTGATCATCACATGCGGAAATAAAATCAATTGCATGCACACATTAAAGCCATAAAAATTCACACATATGAACACAATATTTCATGGGAAATCTTAAAGCTGAAAACCCCCAACTATCTGTATATTATACATGTCATGGAGATCATGTAACAATCATAGTACAAAGCTCTTTGCAAGCTCTCATGCACTACCTCCCTTGCTACACACTATCAAGCTAGATCTAGCAAAACTCATGCTCCAACCTTTAGCCACTTGATAGCCAACCCGAATTGCGTGTTTCAATGCTATGGGATGGTCTCTTTATATAGATAAACCACCTAGATTGAACTGCACAATCCTCATTGATTACTCCACCTATCTGTGTGTTGCAAATAGCAACAGTATAGTCACAACTGATAGTTAACCTGCTCTTTCACCTATTTCTCGCATCGGTCTCCACCGAAACCCGGCTCCATGCAATCGGTTAATCGATGTATTCTTTAGTTGATTTATGAGTTTATAATTAGTGAATTAATTAATAATTAATTCACACCACTCTCACTAATCGTATCTATTAGTTAACTTGGATACAAAAAGCTCAACTATGTTTAGATTAGTTAAACCGAAATACAACTCACTAACTTCCTCAATCAACTCCACCAAACTCGTCACATGAGTCAAAATTTAGTCTTTGCTGGCCAGTTTTACCTAAACCCTAGAAAAGCATATTTTTCCGTCACCGCATGTGCCATATCCGTGCATCAAACTCAAGTGCTTCAAGAGAATAAGATAATGTTTATAGTCCAAATATTATTAAGAGCTAATAATATTCGACATATCTATTTTTAGACTGACAATCTAAAAATAGATTCGACCCAATATGTCTAAAAATACAAGTCCATCTATTTTTCCAACTTGACCAACCATCCACAAATAGCATCCTGCAACTCATAGAATATCATCCACATGTCTAAAAATAGACATAGTCTAAAAACAGATTTTTCGACAAAAATCACATGTGTGGTCCCCACCTAGTTTAGGTGATCACTTTCCAACTAGGATCGGGAAAGATGTTTCAGGAGGCCTCCTTCACTGTTTCTTGTTGCCATTTTCAACACACAATATTCAACACTTAGGTTAAGCCTCATCCTAAACCTTATCCGCTTGGATGGATACATGACAAATTATAATTAAATGTAACTAAGAAATGTAAGGTTAAATTTGTAATTTCTTCTAAACTGGTGGATGAAGTAGAACAAGATGTCATACCATTCGATATCTATGGTATTGTGTTAGTCCCTATATTTACGACATGAAAGAAATTTTCTTTGGACATGAAAATAAATACCAAATCACAAAAGATGGGGTAGAATATATTGTAAGAGATCATCAAACCAAGATCAGTACCAGCCTTGTAAGTGTAGGAAAAATGAAGAGATTGGTGAATTCCAGCAAGGGGTGTTTGCTCATGGTTGTGAGAAAAAAAAAGTAGAAACATCTGACGCTTTCCGAGGATGTGATCAGGCTCACAAAAAGGAATTATGTGAATTTATTTCTAACTATGATGAGTTTTTTCAGGAACTGGGAGGATTGCCTCCGAAACGAGAAATCCAACATGAGATCCATTTGCAGCATGATGCTCCATTTCCAAACATTGGTATGTATAGGATGTCATTTATCGAGATGGAGGAGATCAAAAAGAAGGTACAAGAATTTTTGAACCAAGGATTCATCCGGCCAAGTACTTCTCCATACGGCTAACTAAGCGTGTTAGTACCTAGGAAAGATGGCATATGAAGGATGTGCACGAATTATCGAGAGCTAAACAAAATCACGATGAAAAATCAATACCCTCTCCCTCGCATTGATGATTTTTTAGATCAATTAAAGAATGCTATCTATTTCACCAAATTGGATTCGTGTAGTGGTTATCACCAGGTCAAAATTGTAGAGCAGGACGTGTGGAAAACCGCCTTTAAGACCAAATAGGGGTTGTTCGAATGGATGGTGATTCCATTTGGACTATGCAACGCTCCAGCCACATTCATTAGGGTCATGAATGATCTTTTTAGGCCTTTCATTGATGAATTTGTCCTTGTGTATTTAGATGATATTCTTGTCTTTAGTAGAACTTGGGATGAACATATATGCCATGTAAAGAAAGTTCTTGGTGTATTGAAAAGGGAAGAATTGTATGTAAAATTTTCAAAGTGTGAGTTCGAGAAAACCTATTTGGTTTACCTGGGTCATATTGTCGGTAATGGTCAATTAAAAATAGACCCCTCCAAAGTTGAGGTGATTGTAAATTGGTATAAGCCTACCAATTTAATAGAGGTCCATAGTTTTCTAGGTGCAATACAATACTGGAGGAGATTCATTGCCAAATTCTCCATTATTGCATCACCCTTACACGCACTGAGAAGTATAAAACAAGCCTTTCAGTGGGGAGGAAAGCAGCAAAATTCCTTCGAAGCACTTGTTGGACACCTAATCCTCTATGGGTAGGTGTAGAGGACGAACGGACATAGGAAGTCCAAGAGACCATGGAATATGGAATCCAAGGGTCACTCCATGTATGATAAATATGTATCATTTTGAGTAATAGCGCATCAAAGGTTTATCTTTCTCATTTGTCTTGTGTATTTACCGTGCTCACCATTGTTGAGTTTAACATGGTATCAGAGTGGGCGTATTTTGGCCCTGCTCCAATTTGAGCCACCAATACTCTTTGTGGCCATCTTAGTCCTACCATTCTGGGATCTCTCTGCCTTCCTTGCTATTCTTCCATATGCTCTCAAATACACTACATTATAGATTCAATTTTCATTCAAACTCCTGCACCCATCAGCTAGACTCATCTGCACTGTAATACACCCGTGTTACCAGCGGCCACTCCTATTGTTGCATTGTTCTAAATTTGGCTCTCTATACCCTCGTAACTCTATTTCCTCAATCCTGTTGGTTTTACAGGTATGTGGCTCTTCCAGTACACCAATCTACTATTTTTCTTGAACAATGTATTTAATGTTGAAATTGTACGGTGAATCTCTGAGTTGAAGCAGCGTGGGAATGCCTCTCTATTTTCTACGATAAAGTGAGTTGTATTAGAATTATTGTGCATTAAACATTCACCGTTGTGCGAACTATGAAGCATATTGCATGGGTATGCATTGAATCATTGATGCATTGATGCAAGTGCTATTTATCAGTTTGTTTATACGTTGGTTCATAGTGTTAAATGGAGCGTTAAGTCCATCTGTAACTCTTGAGGGTGTTGCTGCATTGTTTTAAAAATGTCATGAACTGTTAAGAGAGTGTGTTGGATGTTTCTGAGAGCAAAGGAAGTGCAACATAAATTTTTGCTGAGCACTAGTGTTTTTCTGGTTTGTAACCGTGCATGTCAGGTCTATCGAACGTTATGTTATTTCCTCTGCTACTCTGCACTAGTCAGACCTTGCGTAATGAAATTTATTGTGAAATGTTACCTAGAGGCTACCATTTTTCTCCTTAAGCCATTTCTCTACTTCTAGATAACTTTTTTTACCAAACACTCATGATTTTCAAACGTTCTCCATAGCCTCTTTGCTCTTCATGCCATCTGACTACTTAACTACATGCTACCTGAGCATTTATTTACCTGCCCGTGGTCATTTTTGTCCTCTGTTCCTGTGGGTTTGAGTTGCATGTTAATTCCAAGTTTTTATTGGCTGTGGTATGCATTAATTATCTACACAACTGAGGAGTGAATGAATGGTGTGCGTTTATTTGGATTCTAGTCAACACTCCTATCAATGCGCTGATATTATTTATGAACATTGAATAACATCATTTTTCATATACTGGACTGTCGTTGTGTATGTTTCTTTGTTCAATTTTTGGTGCCTGGTGCATTGGTGAATGTTGCATGGATGGTCTTTTGTGTGTTGTGAAAAGACAGTGTGCCTCTATAATCACAAAAATTCCAAATACCTCTCTCATCGTAATGGTTTCAAGACTGAGCTTGAAAATTCATCTGAAGCAGGTCTCTTTGTGATCAAGAGTTCAAATCGTTTTTCATTATTCTGGAATCTTAACCAACCATTATCATCATGAGGGTTAATTAATTCTGTGAAGCTATTGAAGTAAAAAGCAAAAATAAATTGCTTGCATGCATCAAATTGTTTGTGCGCATCCTAGAGTTCATTTCCTCGACTTCAAAGCGGAAGTGACCTCGCATCTATCCTCTTCGGATGCTAGGTATGGGAATCAAGCATAGATGAAAACAATAGAGCCAGGAAAATCACTATTGCGGGTCTTCCTTGCACAAGATTTCTCCTTTATTTGATACCTCACTGCCATGGAAAAACTGGATGTGAGCAATGTGTTTAAGACTTGTTGAGCAACATGTATGACATTTATGGCACAACGCATGAGCTTTGGAGAAGTTTTTCAAGTCTAGTGGTCGACTTTGGTGAGCACCTTGAATATATTGCAGTGTCAAGGAGAGGACGTCAATCAACAAAAGGAGGACAATAAATTGCCGAAGGCAAGAGCTTGAAATTTCTAGGAGACTGGCGTAATCCTGAAAATTTTGAGCTAGTCTTATAGGGTGAGATTTTAGTGCTTTTTGACCATGTTTCAAGATAAAGGACTTGCATTGGTTTGTGGAGAAACTGGGAGGGAGTTCCAGCCTTTACGTAGCTAAGGAGGACAGTTCAAATCACTATCTTTAACAATTTATATAGTCACAAGAGGTCAAGTTTTAGAGCGTAAGGAGGCTAAGAAAACATGTCCCTGTCAACATAAATTTTAGGCCTCTTCCAAAACATATTTCCAGGCATTTGTAGTGAAAAGTTGAGGAGGAAAGTTTAAATTTTTTGATGTACTTGGCATGAGTTTATATGCACAATTGGGTGGCTTCTAGCATGAAGTGCAAGAGAGTTTAGATCTGTGTATAATGACAGAAAAGAGGGCTCAAATTTCCTTGAAAACTTGAGCACATGCATCCCTTGGTGAGTTGAGAATTTAGAGGGCCGAAAGCACTCAAAGGTTCACTGGTTATGGGCACAGACAACTTAATTTCCTACATTCCATATTTGGCTATCCATTTATGGTGACAAAACTAATTCATAGTTGAAAGGATTTCTTTATTTTTGGGAGCAACACTGGTGAGATTCACCTAATTTTTTCATTGAGAATGACCATTATTAATACAATATTAGAGTTACTTAATACTACGATATTCTGTTATGCTAATGATATAGTCAAAATTAGAAAAAAACACTCTCATTTATATCCAAAATTGTTTACAAAATGCACAAGAGAAGATAGAGTTTTTACATCTTGAATCTCAACTTCAGCGAGAAGAATTAAAACAAAAGAGCCATCATTCTGAACCTTTTTCTGTTCAGAACATTGAGACAGACTCTGATCAATAGAAAGAATATAAATTTGAGATTGATTCACATTTAGTGCCTAGTTCAAGAGAAAATTTGCATGCAGGTGTCGAAATTCAGCATGCGCTTCCCAAGCCCATCATCGGACCTTGGGAAGAGCTTGTCCATAATAAGCACAAAGCAAGTATTAGATATGAAAAGGATTTGTCCTTTCATATTCTGGACTACTCCAAGCCCATAAAATTTTAGTGTTGGATTTCTTTATGACAATTATCCTTTAGCTGTTCCAGATCCTGCTCCGCTTCCGCAACAGCGACAACAGATTTTAAAATTCCAACACCATGATCGAGTTGGCCATATGAAAGATCATTGTTTGAATCTTCACCCATGTAAGCACTATGGTCGGCACATCCATTCTTCACACAGATGCTTCAGAAACAAGCCCCCTACAAGAACAAAGATTCATCTTGGATGGATCGCTTCTTGGCAATGGGCATCAACAACCAAGAAGATGTTTAAGTCGCGTGTCAGAACTTGTTCTACAATATTGAACAATCTTGTAGTTGAGTTTTTCCCATCATCTCACCTTGTACCTGAGAGGGGGGGAAATGGTGGTCATCTACAAGCTTTGAAGCCACATCAAGCGAGCCTGAGCCATAATCTCTCATTCTGGATTCAGAGTTGTAGCTAGAAACATAGCATTTCAAGCGAGCCTGAGCCACAACTTGTCATTCCAGATTTAGAGTTGTAGCCAGAGACACGGAGGCCCATTAGCATTCCTTTGGTTGGTGGACAACCTTAGACCATCTATGCGAGGTTGATATTCTTCCTCTTTAAACAATTCAGAGCACTTCCTCTAGCAGAAGACTTCAGCTTCTTGCCAACTTTAGTAGAGTTACGGGAAATGCATTAAGCATTCCAGTGTTGGTGGTCATCCTTAAACCATCATAGGTTGTAGACCTCCCTTGTTCTAGGTTGAAGGTCTCCCTCTTCAAATATGAGGGACGCTTCCTCTAGCAAAAGACCTTAGCTTCTTGCTAGATTTGGAAGAGTTCTAGGAACTGCACTAAGCGTTACAGTGTTGGTGGTCATCCTTAAACCACCTCTTTATGCCAACATTTCAAAGAGTTGATTCAGCCTAAGTGCTGCCATGCATACTTTGTAGATTTTTATTACAAATCTCTTCTTGGACTCACACATACCCCTTCAGATTAAAGGGGGGGGGGGGGAATGTTGAACACCTAATCCTCTATGGGTAGGTGTAGAGGATGAAAAGACATAGGAAGTCCAAGAGACCCTGGAATATGGAATCCAAGGGTCAATCCATGTATGATAAATATGTATCATTGTGAGTAATAGTGCATCAAAGGTTTATCTTTCTCATGTGTCTTGCGTATTTACTGTTCTCACCATTGTTGAGTTTAACATCACTGAAAGAGAAAATTAGCACCATACCAGTCCTGGATTTACTCGATCTCCAACACTTTTTTTGATATCGAAACCGATGCCAGTGGGTACACCATGGGGGCTATACTGTTGCAGCAGAAGAAGCTGATATGTTACCATTCAGAGAAGTTCTCCTAGGCTGTCATCAATTACCCCACTTATGACAAGGAACTGTATGCCTTCGTCTAAAGTGTGAAAAATTGGAAACACTACCTGATCCGCAAGGAAACCGTTATCTATACGAATCACTGGTCCTTTCAATACCTTCAGTCATAAACCAAGCTACAACAGTCTCGTCATTTCAGGTGGATGGGTTTTTACAACAGTTTCATCTGGTAATGAAGTATAAGAAGGGTACTACCAACAAAGTAGCATATATGCTCTCTCGCCCTCCTATTGCTACTTCTATTATTTTTCACAATGCTTCGCTGTCTTTTGAAAGTTATGCTGAACAATACGTTAATGATGATGACTTTAAATAAGTATATGAAAAATTGACTCATGGATCACAGGTGGACAACTATCATTTGCAGGGGAAGTTGTTGTATCACCTTGGAAAATTGTGCATACCCACAACAGAAAGGGTACATGTAATTCGAAAGGCGCACACCTCTCTTGTGTTTGGTCACTTTGGTGTCGAAAAAACCTTATGTCATTTACAAAGGTTTTGATTTTTCCCTCATATGAAAAATATTGTAACTCGATTTGTAAAGGGATGTGTGATGTGTTCTGTTTCAAAGCCCTCTAATAGAAAACTCGGGCTCTACACACCACTCCCTATTCCGGGTCATCCATGGGAAAGTGTGTCGATGGAATTTGTAGGAGGTTTGCCTATGTCTAGAAAGGGTCACGACTATTTTTATGTTGTCGTAGACCACTTTAGAAAAATGTGCATATTAATTCCTTGTAAAAAGCAGGTCACTGTTGAGCAGACTGCTTATATGTTCTTTCTGTTTGTTTGGGTCCATTTTGGGTTGCCCACATTGATTGTGTCAGATCTAGACTCTCGCTTCCTTGGAGAGTTTTGGACAAGATTGTGGTGAATGATGGACACCAAGTTGAAGAGAAGTACGACATTCCATCCACAAACTAATGGAAAGATAGAGGTCGTCAACCGTACCATGGTACGCTTATTGTGGGGAAATTGCAGCAAACATCCCAAGTTGTGGGATGAGCATCTTCCATATGTGCAGCACACCTACAACCAAGCAGTGCATTTCTGTATGCAACGTTCACCATTTGAGACATGTTTTGGTTACCTACCAAAGGACCCTTTTGACATGATCTATGGAAGGGATGAAGATGCCAATGGACATGATGATAGCGACAAAGCACAATGGTTCATCCAGTGGATACATACAATTCACCAAGCAGTGCAAGAGTTGGAAAAGAGTCAGGCTCGATATAAGGCCTGGCATGATAAGCACCGAGTCGACCATCAATTTCAAGTTGGTGACAAGGTATGGTTCCATATCAGCAAGGATCGAATGAAGGGGGAAGGCAAGAAATTGCGACCAATCTGGTATGATCCATTTATGATATTGGAGAATATTGGGAATAATGCTTTCTGCCTCAATTTTCCTATATACATGCAGATGTAGTCGGTCGTGAATGTTGAAAATCTAAAACTTTATGAACCACCATTGATTATGGACACTGAGGAGGTAGGATCAGTGCCTACAGTGGATGACTTTGCACCAAAGTATCTTGACGAATTGCTAGAAGACATCATTCTTGATCGACGGAGCAATAATTTAGAATGAGGAGATGTGGAATATCTCTGTGTTGGTTTCAAAGGGATGCACCCAAGTAAAGCTAAATGGCTTGAAAAGGAGAAGGTGAGAGAGCAAGTCTATTACTTGCCTGTTGATTGATAAGGCTTTTGGGGGTCCAAAAGCTCTTCAGTGGGGAGGAATGATCCAGGAGGATCGTACAGGTCCAAGTACAAGTGGCTTAAGTAAAAAGGATAAAAAAATGAAAGTCTAAGAAATGTGGGATATTAAAGTGAAGTACAAAAATAATAAGTTAATTTAAACAAGCAAGAGAACACAAAAATATTAATAGTACTTAGAATTGTTGGATTGACTAGAGTTGTAGGATTCAGAGGATTCAGATTCAATGAGATCAATTAATGATCATGATAAAATGCACCATAAAATTATATTTTTAACTGAAATTAAATATTTGAGAGTGTAAACTTCTGTGATTCATATCATATTATAATAAATCTTCTCGGAAATCACATAAGAAATTATTGAACCAATTATAAATGACGCATTTCGAACTACTGAATGTAGTTCATCATCAAGATAATAGAGACTGGCTAATCAAACTATCCATATATATAATGCAGAGAAAAGCAACAGTCAAAACCTATCATTAACGGAAAAATAGATGTTAAAGAAAACAACAGTCAAAATGAAAATAAATGAACGAAAACAAAATAAACAACATCATAAAATAATATAAAAATAATAAAGACTAGTTAAAAATAAAGACTAAGTCAAAAAACAAACAAATAAATAAAATATATAATAAAATAAATAAATAAATAAATAGATAAATATAAATAAAAAAATAATAAAAATTAAAAATAAATAAATAAAGAAATGGACGTATAATAAAAATAGTACTACATAGAAAAGGGAAACTACCAAATTTAAACTAAACTTGGTCAACAATATTATTTAAAATATATAATTATAAACTAACAAAACGGTCAAAATGAAAGCACACTGATTAAATAAACACAAAAAATAATAATAATAAATAAATATATAAAATAAAATAAAATATAAATCAAAATAAAGAAATAAAGAAATAAAATAAAATAAAATATAAATATAAATATAAATCAAAATAATAAATAAAATTAAAAATAAAGAAAAAAAGAAAAGGACTTATAAACAAAATAATACTACCTGAAAAGAAAAAGGAATTTATTAAAAATAGAATAAAACTTGGTCAAAGCATATAATTATAAACTCACAAAATAAGTGAACATCAAACCTATAAAACATATCAAACAAAAACACAACCAAAACAAAAAGAGAGGAAAACACCAGATAAAGGAACAGTACTAAGAGCACATAGATGGTATCTAACAATGCTAACTTTCCACCTGTCATATAATTTCTTATGTGATTTCCCGAAAGATTTATTATAATATGAAATTAAATAATTTATCTACAATTTTTAATTTTTAAATTAGTTATTGTTTCTATAATTTTTAAATCTAATTTATATAACTTATTTAACACCTTTATTTCATTGTTAGTCGCATTAATTATTATTACTTTATTTAAAACTTAGATTTATTAAGTTGTTAGCTTTATGGATTTATTTTTTATATAAATTAGTATATTTCATATAAATTATTTAAGAGCATTGCAACTTCTTTGGTATTTTGATATATATATATATATATATATATATATATATATATATAAGAACAATTGGATTTTATAGTTTGATATTCTTTTCGCATTATGTTATCACTTCACCAGATATCCGAAGGCTGAGAAGGAGACCACCAAAGGTAACCGCAGACTAATCTTTTGCCAAGTAGCTAGCCCTACTATGTAGGAGAGGGTTCTCTCTAAGAGATCATAGCCAAAATGTTTGGATAATGAAGATTTTAGGCTAGGTATAGTAGCACTAGGGTTTTGATTGATTGATTTTGACTGTTGGATTGTGAATTAGGTCAGGGAAGAACTAGGTCAGGGCACAAAGGATTAGAATTGTAGAGATCTGATGGGGAAAGGTAGACACACACTTTAGCACTTTCAAGTATCTTGGTGAGTGTGAGAGACTTCTAGGCTTTTAGAAAAGAGCATGGAAATCATGATTTCTTTTCAATCAGAAGAAAATGAAACACAACTGTAATAATTCCTCCAAAACAGAGCATAAAATAATGAAAAATGTCTATCTAACTTAGGAATCATTCACATTCAGAGATGAAATTTATATGGAAAGCATAATACATTCAAACATATGTAAACATAAGAGGCAGCACTACTAAAACACATTTCCACAAGAATCCCACCAAAATAGCTGCAACTCTGTTTATTAGTTCCTGCCGAAAATGACTGACTACACTATTCTTCAAAGATCCATTACACAACATCCAAACCTTGCAATGACAAGGAAATGAAAGATATAGAACAAAAAAAATTCTCCCCACTCTCACGGGTCGAATCCATGACTTGTGGATATGTTCCCCAAAGTCCTCAACTGGAATCCTAATGATTAGGGAGGTCAACAAACACATCCTTATCTTTGATGAAACTGATTCACTTGACCTAAAAATACAATTTACTTGATGTATCTAGCTCTAGTAACTATTCCAGACATAATTACATTTAATTTTTACATTTACATCAGTAAAAATTGCCAGAATCCACCGTCAATCAACCCAGAGAAAAAGTGGTATCCCAACAAACCAAGAGATCAATAAAAGCATAATGTGCTTGTAAAAAGCATAACGTGCCTGGCAAAAAGGGCAGCGTGGACCTTCAAATCCATTTTTGAGTGCCTTCCTGAAGTCCAAATTTAGCCCAAGATGGCTCATTGGAAATCTATTCCAGTCTTATTTTCAAAAAGGTCCTCAAGATTTGAAAATGATGGAGTGAAGCTCCTAAAAAAATAAATCTCCCAAGAATGGTAAAAAAGCACAGCGTGACACTGAAAAAGGAGGCAGAAAGGTGTTTTTTAGGAGGTTTTTGTCCTTTTCCACCTGTCAAAAGCTCATTTTTTGCAGTGCCAATAGTCAAAACTTGATGTAGACCATTCTCTATCCATCCATGCAGATTTTTTAGCATTTAGAGCCCTCCACAAAAAGCACAGCGTGGCCCACGCTGCACTTTTTATAAACTAACTGGGCAAAAAGTCTGTTAAATTTTACCAAAATGCCCAAAAAACACAAAATTTTCCCAAAAACCTTAAAAATTGTTAGACGTAGTCTCGATGAAGTATGTCAAGCTACCAAGGAGGCATCAGAAAGCAAGTTAATTTTTCCCTTCTCCTTTTTGTTAATTAGGGTTTCCTTGAGCTTGTCCTTCAATTGCTTAATCCTGATATTATAAATATTGTTTCTGGTGTTGTTGCGGTCAGCCATGTGCCTCAGCATCTGATTGTCCTTGTTGGCCTTATGAAGGAGCTTCTCAAGGTGTATTTTCACTCTGTCAAGACAAACTTCTATGTCATAATTGATTTATCTTGCAATTGTCTCCTCAAAGGTGAGTTCTTTTGCCTCATGTTTTTCCTGCTCTAATGCTCTTTTAAGACCCCTTGTTTTTGGTCTCTTCCTGCTAGTTTGGGCCTCATCCTCATCAGGCTCATCAGATGGCATCACTGCTTTGCCTTTGGTATCTTGCCTCTTGGCCTTCAATAAGTTCATTTCCAAGAGTATTTATTTATCTTTCAACTTCTTATTTTCTTGCTCAAGGAAGGAAATGACTAATTGTGCTCTTGCCAAATTATCTTGCAGCTCTCTGATTTTGGAATCTTTCTCTTTGATGACCAGGTTTTAGGTTTCATGATTATATTGTACATCCAATTCCACTAGTTCAAACTCCTTTTCTTCCTCATAGTGGAGGATTTCTTCCTCTTGGACAACTACCTCCTGCTGCTTTTGATATCCTTGTTTTGCTGATGTAGAAGGCAAGGCCCCTTCCATATTTTGTGGAGAAAACACTTGCGTACGTCCTCTCTAATAGGTTTTAACCTATTTTTACTCTTTGGTATTAGTCATTGTAGCCCTTCTAGATAATCTAGTTTTCTTTTGAGAAACTAATGCAAGTTGTGGAATAGGTCTAACAGGCTGATTTGGTGGTGTAGTGAAGACATCTACCTCAATGAAAGTCTCCCGTGCAATGTTAAACTTCTTGAGGTGATGAAGGACAATTATTTTAATGAGAGAATGATGGAAGAGACTGTTCATTTGGAGCTCATACTCTCTGTTTTGCACTATGTAGGCCATCTTATCAATGCTCCTGTATAAGTAGCAGTGAAGGTTGAGCAATTTCACCCTAGCGAAATGCATGAGAAACCTAATGTGATAGTTGTACAATATGGAGAATCTTCCCTCACAAGTGAAATATTTCATGATGATCTTCATCATGGGAGAAAAAATATTCAGCAATTGACCAAAAGGAAAGATTTTCTTGATGTTGTCTTTGTATGGTGCTTTGAGGTAAGGTTCATATGGTTGGGTATCCAAAAATTTAGTTTTGAACCACTTTTCACCTACATTGGGTATCCTTGTTGCTGCTGCAATGATGTCTGTAGAAATGATGAATTTCACCCCTGTAATGGTCACTTGTTCTTTTTGTAGATTGGTGATGAAACCCTAGTCAAAGTAGGACCGCTCTGTACTCTTTGGACCATCTCACAAAACTCAAAACATCCTACATACTGGAAAAATTTGAATGCTAAGGGTGATGGCATCAATTCCCTAGTGTCTGATGACTCTAGTCTCAATATTCTCCCTCATTTATTGTAGGTTTTCTTCTCTTCTTCTGTGGTGTTTCTCTCCTCATCCATGTTGTTTCTATTCTCCTCTATTATGTTTCAATTTTGTCTAGAAACCCTAGGGAAGAAGGGGAAGGTAAAAGGAATGGAATTGTAGGTTTAGGGAGTTGGGATAGATGAGGGAAAATTTGGGGAAGTGTGTAAGGCAGTTAGGAAGCTTAGGGAAGTGATGGGGAGTTGAAAATATAAAGGGGATAGGGTAGGGAATTCAAATACAGGGAGGTAGTCTAGCTACCTAGAAAAGCATAATGTAGGGGTAGGGTTTTAGGGAATATAGCTTAGGAATGGGGAATGAAGTGATGTGAGGGTAGTGGGGAGTGAATTAGAGTGTGGAGGAGGTAGATGGGTTCCGAGAAAACAAATTAAACTTGTAAACTGTGAAAACTAGAGTTTAATTACATAAAACATGACATGGATAGTAAAGGAGGGTTTTCATCATAAAATTATGACCATGAGTTGAAAGGAGGAGCGTAGAAGATGTAACTTACTTGTAAATGAGTGTAGAAACCCTGAACTGCTGCTTAGAACCCTTGGAGACAAGATTTAAGGCTATGTCTCTCCTCTGCAAAAAGCACAACGAGCTTGAGAAAGATGCAGCGAAGCCCTACAAAAAGAGCAATGTGCTTCTGAAAAGCGCAGAGTGCCCACTGCAAAAAGTGCAATGCCTATGGAAAAAGCACAACGAAGGACCCATAAAATTTTTTTTTGAGGAAAAAATCAATTTTTTGCTTGGAGAAGCCGAGAGCTCGATGCTTGAGAATACAAATGAATGACTTTTTTTGTCTTTGAGGGCCTTTTATACTTGATAAAATATCATTAAATGAACATGGACCCAAATTTCCTTTTCTCACAATCAACTTTACATTTCCTTTTTACCTTTAAATTTTGAATTTGATCTTTGAACTTCATCTTTTGATGGCTTAGGAACACTAAATGGCTTTTTGGAACTTTTCTCATTTGCTGATGGAACTTTGAGTGTTGCAGCTACTTGGAACTTTGAGTACTTATTACAAATTACGAACATAAAATTACATTTTCTTTGAAATCAAATTTACTCATGAAATTTCCTTATTGTCACTCCTTCACTTGCTGGACTTTATGGCATGAAATGATTATTTGAATTTCTTGGAAACCATAAGACCTAATGGAGGCTTTGGACTGAATGAAACCATGATGAAAATGAATTTAATGATGATGACACTTTATGAATGATGTCACACTCAGCAAAGAGGTTAAATGAGCTAGGAAGTAATGAAATTTTGAAAGGAGTGAAATTAGACCTAGATCTACATCCAATGACCAAATTTTTGCATGATGACCTAATGGAATGACAATTTTTTTAAAATGGGACCCTAAAAAGACATGATAAGAGTCTATTTGATCACTGGTGGAAGTATGCAAAAAATGACACTCACACATTAATCGAACACTCACATTAGCTCTTACTGAACATCAAGAAAATTCATGTCACCATGTTTGCATTGAGGACTCCAAATTCATTGCTAGGGTGGATCAATTCCATCATAGGAAGCTTAGGAAGTCCATTGAGATTGAGATGCATGCTAAGAATCTCAATAGGGATGATGGTTGGAAGTTGAGTAAGAGTTGGACTCCATCTCTTTCTAGATGATTTTTCTCCCATTCTCTAGGTGTCTTTTTCCTTTTGCTCCTTTTAGGGTTTTATTTCCCTTATTTGTGAGTTTCTTTTTTGACTTGATCTTTTCTTTATTCCTCCCCTTGCTTTTATTTTATTCATTCTCCTTGGTATTATCTTATAATTATATTATATAATTATCTTATAATGATAGTATATATTTTCGTATGTATTATATTAATTAAAATATTTATTAATACTTAACAAAAAAGTTTAATAACTTGTATTAGAAATTATTAATGTTTATAACCATTTAATAATAAAAATTTTAATCTTTTATTATTATATTTAATTAAAAGGTAGAAAATAATATATATATATATATATATATATATATATATATAGATATATAATTAACTAATTCTTTAACCACTAGTTTTATTTCGGACAGTGATGCATCAACACTATTTATTTAGGAAGATCCTTGGGCTTTTTCACCTTGTCCTGAGGATAACCAAATTAGCTAGGGTTTGAAACGTCGATCAAATCCTAATGATGTGATTAATCAAAAGACATCTATCTACTTTATGGATCACAAAAGTCTTAGATCTAATATTATTATAGTATTTTTTTATTTTTTATTTTTAATTTTATTTTATATAGTTAGTTTTGACTATTCTAAATTAATTATATAGATGAAACAAAGAACAATTTGGTTTCCTTTGTGGCTTGGGATAATTTCCTTTTTATGCACATTACATTACTTCACATTACTTCAAAGAGATTTGAACCTTGAATTTCTTAGTTTACACAATATTTCATATGACCACTATGGACAATTAAATATATTAATTTAGTTGACTTGAATTACAAATAAATTTAATTATTACTCATAGTGATTGATTTTTGTTAGGACCTTTGCAAGGTAGCCACTTTTTACTACTATATTAATATTTTTGTTTTGACATTTTTACTTTAGCTAGTTATTTTCGTAGTGATATTTTGAGTAATAATAATTTAAAGTAAAGAATTCAAGAGTATAATTTTCTTTTATAATAATAATGATAATATTCTCCTTTTCTTATGACTATTCTCAATGTGAGGTGATATTTTGATACTATTTGCTAACATTTAATTACAATGGTCTGGAAGTAATAGGTTTCCATAATTGAATAATAGGTTTGAAATTTGGAAATGATTTCCTATAGATACTATAAATTTATTGTCATTTAGATATGATTTTCAAATTCAATTTTTGTAGGTATTATACTTTTATATTTCTTATTTATAATCCAAATATAAATATTATGATGGATATTATAAAGAGATAAGAATATGTAATATTTTTATTATAGTTATTGCAAGTTGAATTTCCAATTTTCAATTTGAAATGTGTGAGGACTCTTCTGAAGATATATTTATATTCTATGATATTTGAAAGTATATAGTATAAATTAATTTCATTAAAGAAACTTTTAACCTCATAATCATCAGTAAAAATTTAAAGATGACTTTGATTAAGGAGTTCATATTTCTATTTGAATTATTAGCCAATGTCAAGTCATTAATGGATGAGTGAAAATTGCAGGTTAAGTATGTGTCTATCTATAATAATAGAAAGATTGTTTCCTTTGAAGTTAGAAAGATTGTTTCCTAAGTACTTCAACTCATTTGAGGCTGGTACCAAGAGTAAACAATAAATTTACTACAATATGTCTATCTAGTTAATAAAAAGAGTTAGACCCATTACAACAATATACTCATTATAATAATAAATTTGAAAAATTATATTATTTAATATAAAAAATATATTAATAATAATAAAATTCTTTCAAAATAATTTTCTAATTACTATTGGAAAAGTTATAGGTGATTGATATACTTAAGGGTGCTATATATATTTTTAGGTTATAGTGTTAATCCACAAGTTTAATTCAAAACCTAACTTAAATCATTCAAATAAATTAGTATTTCTCATAACATATATGAAATAAAAATATCATTAAAATTAACAAAATCATAATAAATTTTTATTAACATGTTCCACTAAAATTTATGTATAGCTGAATTTTCAAAAATTCAAATAATGGTCACCATTAATACATTCCATTTCTCTATAATTTTTAGACAATAGGTCAAATGGAACACTACAATATTTATATCATAGTTTAAAAGGAGCACTTTAATCATTACATTGCTCTATAATTTTTAGACAATAGCTCAAATGGAGCACTATAATTTTTATAGCATAGTTTAAATGGAGGAATTTATCCATTAGAAGTTTTTCCTTTTTTTTCATTATAATTTGGTCATATAATTTTTGGTGAGATAGTCAATTTAAAATCTCCAAAATATTTTCATTATAATTTGGCTAAACAATTTCCAGTCAAATAATAAACTTTAATTGTAGTAAAGACCTTTTTTTAATGTATAAATTGATTCTATATTTGAAGAAAAAAGGCAGAAAACACTAGAATTCTACAAATTGCATAGATAAAATTTAAACATCCAACAAAATCTCTACCAAAAGTTTGACATAATTTACACTAACCTCTTTTTGGTTACACTGCAAAACTCTTATTTTATTGTGTTTATCACTTAAAAACTACATAAATTTGAAAATTATAATATTTAAAATAAAAATATTAATAATAATAAAAATTTCAAATAAATTTTAATTACTATTAGTGATTTATATACTTTCTTAAGGGTGCTATATATATTTTTAGGTTATAGTGTTAATCCACAAGTTTAATTCAAAACCTAACTTAAATCATTCAAATAAATTAGTATTTCTCATAACATATACGAAATAAAAATATCATTAAAAGTAACAAAATCATAATAAATTTTTATTAACATGTTCCACTAAAATTTATTTATAGCAGAATTTTCAAAAATTTAAATAATGGTCACCATTAATACATTCCATTTCTCTATAATTTTTAGACAATAGGTCAAATGGAACACTACAATTTTTATATCATAGTTTAAATGGAGCACTTTAATCATTACCTTGCTCTATAATTTTTAGACAATAGTTCAAATGGAGCACTATAATTTTTATATCATAGTTTAAATGGAGGACTTTAATCATTAGAAGTTTTTCCTTTTTTCCATTATAATTTGGTCATATAATTTTTGGTGAGATAGTAAATTTTAAATCTCCAAAATATTTTCATTATAATTTGGCTAATCAATTTCTGGTCAAATAATAAAATTTAATTGTAGTAAAGACCTTTTTTTAATGGATAAATTGATTCTATATTTGAAGAAAAATAGGAGAAAACACTAGAATTCTACAAATTGCATAGATAAAATTTAAACATCAAAAAAAATCTCTACCAAAAGTTTGACATAATTTACACTAACCTCTTATTATTTATTGTAAAAACATTTAACACTTAGAAAACTACATTTCAAGTGGAAAAGTAATAATTCCATCATCAAAATTAAATGACTTTGTGAAGTCGTTAAATATTCAATGCTTTTACACTAACTAATAAAATCAATCTTCAATTGCTATAAGATATTTTATTTTGAATTCCGGGAACTACATCGTTCTTCACTTCAACCTCATTGATAAGCTCCAACAATGATAAAAATTTCAATTTCAACCTAGTGTGAAATACGTAGTCAAAATTTCCTCAGAACTCGCACAAGAAGTTGGTGAAGCTAGGCTACCATATGCCAACATCCATTTTTCTCACAATTTCTGCCTAGTCCACATTGCATATAAAATAAGATGAATAAGAACTCACTAGAGGAAGTGTACAACTAAACTTCTCAATAGGTTGCAATAAACCATCTGGATCATAATTCAAATCCTTGTGACCTAAAATCGACACAGCCTTGGGAAAGAAGCGAGTGAACAATGCTTCCAAGGATATAACTAAAATCCCCACATATTATAAGTGGAATGAGCCTACAATTGTCTTGAAAAAAATGATTCCATTTAGTTTAACAAGTAATATAACCACCACAAATTGACATATATATTATTTGGATTAACATGTATGTGAGTGTTGGCTATGCACAGACAGTGACCACTATTCTGGAAAGAGAGGACAACATTAATTGCAATGTTTTCTTTATGAAATCAATGAGGAAAATTTATACCATAACTATTCAAATTGATGCATTCCTTTTTTAACAAATTAATTTTTTCTAGTTGAAAGAATGTAGCACAACCATCAACTGCCTGATGTCTGTTTTTCCATCTAAAATTGGTGAAACATGAAAGAGTGTATCAGGAAAATACAGAGAGGGGGACGAAAACAATAATGTTGATGGATTTGCTACTTTATATAGATCATAAAAATTTAATTTGTTAAAAAATAAATTCATCTATTTGAGCAATTATGTTATAAATTTTCTTGGTCGATTTTATAAAGACAACATTGAAATTTAATATTGTCCTCCAATTCAAGAATAGAGATCATCGTATATCTATATCCAACACTCACACACATGATAATCCAAATAATAGAGAGGTCAAGTTGTGGTAGGTATATTACTTGTTGAACGAGTTGGAATCATTTGTTTAAGACTTCAATTTTATGGCTGGAGCATCGTTCACTCACTTCTTACCCAAGACTATATTGATTAAAGTCACAGGGATTTGAATATGATAAAAATGGTGTATTGGAACCCGTTGAACAGTTTTTTCATGCACTTCATCAGATGAAATGTGCACCAAGAAGAAATTGTGAGGAAAATAGATGTTGGCACACCAAATTCTTATGTGAGTTCCGGAAAATGTTGGGATTACATATTTCACAATGTACCAAATTTGATGGTTTTATAGTCGTTGGAGCTTATGGATGACGGTGAAGTGAAAAACGATCCCCGTTAAATATCTTAAATTCTGGATTCGCACATTAGAGTTTTTTTTGTCAGCGATGAAACATTGACTAGATATTACTTATATTCATATTTTTATAAATGTTTAAAATTTTAAAAATGTTAATGCATAGTCAATTGCAGTATTCATTATTTAAAATCAAATAAAAAATATATATAACACAAATGAATATAAAATATATATAACACGAATGTGTTTATATATATATATATATATATATATAGAGAGAGAGAGAGAGAGAGAGAGAGAGAGAGAGCTATCCTCTGAGTATTTTTCAGATGGAATATATTTCCACTACTCACATTTATGATACAAGGTTTTTTTTATAGATTTAGAGAGACTTTTTAAGGACATATTGATTTCAATTGCTACATAAAATCAAGTAGTTTTCTCTACATCATTGTAGATTTGTGTTAATGCTTAAGGCTTGGTAATAGAATGACATTGACATTGATGGTACTAAGAATTTCTTGTTTCATCCAATCTCTTCTCATAAAGTGAATGTGACTACGACTTCTCATTTTCAATTTAATGCAAATACCTTTTTAAAAAATATTAACAATTGTAAAAAAACTTCATAGCCTCTTTTAGAGTATTTGGAAGCATGATCCCTATAGTTATTTATCTTTTACTACTAAGAATAGTACTTGTAATAAATTTATATTGACAAGTTTACATAGTTACATAGAATGTGTTGTAACATATTTGGTTTTGATAAGTTAAATGTTGTAGAAGAAAAATAAAAATGATTTTTTTTAGGCAAAATATAGAAATAAAAAAGAAACAAAGGAAAAAAATGAAAGTCAACTAAAATAATAAAAGGGATATAGAATAAAAATTCCAGGAAAATTATATATCGATAAAAAAATGTATAAAATGTTATTCCCCACATATTAGCGAGAAAATTTAAGTGTCACTTATTTATTTGTTTCAATTTTAATTAATTAGTTATAAGGGTGATTAGAAAATGTTAATCAATGTTTAGCAGAAATACACATTTGATAAACCTTTTTGTCATTTTTGCTCTAAAATCCACCAAGGTTCAAACATTGTGATCTGTTCCTCGTCAATCAAATGGCTTGTGTGGCTTTCGCACTCCCCAATCCCACAAGATGTTTAGTCATCAAGGGGGGCGGGGGGGTGGTTTACCTTGTCACATGCCTTCGATCCTCTCACTTCGCACCACCCTACTAAGAAACCACATAACACCTACCCCCCCCTCTAAAAACCACCTCTGTCCATTAAAAGGGACATTAACTATGCTCCCGCCAAAACGTTCACCACCACTCATTCCCAAAAATTGCATCAAATTATTCGTTAATTGCATTTAATGATTCCCCTGCTCCTCTGTAATGCAAAAATTCACTAATAAAAACCCATTTTCAAAGGTTTAAACACTCATTTGTTTAAAACAAAGAAACCAACTGTTCAACCGTTGATCTAACCTGCTGCTCCTTGTCGCCATTCGATCAATCATACCAATGAACCTGTTACAAAATTGAAGGAGGATTCTTTCAACAAGCTAGCCAATTGAATATTTTATCAAAATTATCACAAAACAAACTGAATTTCGGGTAACATAGTTCCTCTTTTTCCTATGCAAATATGTCTTCTAAGAAGAAATATCAGAATTATGATAACCCTATGCTCCCTCCTCCTATGTATTTAGATCATGAACCCCTGGTAGACCAACATTACAAAATTTCATAAACCAGTTGTGAGTTTAATTTATTCGAACTCCACAATTGATTAAAGAAAATATTCTTAGATAAAAATGATAAATTAAACCTCTCAAAGTCATCTTTCCCCAAACCTTTTATTTCCCATATTTTGTCATATGGTGTCAAATTAGGTATTTTCCAAGTCAGAGGGCCATAATTTCTCAAAATCAAGAGGTTTTGTTCACTATTACTATAGAATCAATAGAAAAATGTTGTAGGTATCCATTTTCTCCAGAATCCCTCATAGATCTCTACAATAAATTGGATTTTCCTCAGAGGACTAAAATGTTTGAAATATTCCTGCCAAAAGATGCTCAAATGCCTAAAACTAATCCACCCTACCAGTCATCCATGTTTCCTTACATGACCAAATAGATCATATACATCGTTTCATGCCTGTTAGGGTATCATTCTGCCTAATGGGTCGATGATGTCATAATAGGTTTCTTATCTGTTTTTACATCAATATAAAGCCCTGTGATTTTCAGTTTCATTCAATACCAGGTAGATTCCATTCATGAGCAACTGATAAGGTTTTAAATAGATGGAGTGTTCAAATATGCTTCATTTAGAGTATATTTGTTCATGTGTTATCAGTCAGATAGATTTTAATTTCCCTTGAAAAATATCGATAATCAAGGAAATCCACAATTAGTAATTCAATGGACATCATTAATGAGAAATAACACCACAAAATATACATTCAGTGACTTTTTGGGTCAGTTTCTAGATGTGGTCATAAGTCTACGGAACAATGATTCAGAGCCTAAGATTGGGACATATATTAAAAGAATCCAACATTTGAGTGAACAAACTAAAATAGGATATTGGTACTTGTACCAAAATTATACAAAAATCATGGTTTATGGCTATGAGATACCACCATACATATTACCTAGATATGTTCCTCTTAGAAAATTTTCTTTAGAGTACATTAGGAAAATGATCAATATGGATTAGCTTCGTTTTGTATGAGCCAGAAAGAAGGCCCAATTCAAAATCAAAACTCAGATATGACCTTTCATTTGTAACACTAGATTAACAAGGAGGGAAGCAGATGCATTGCTAAAAATAATGAATTTCAAGCTTAGTTTTACTTGGTCTTATGACCCATTATGATTAATTTCCAAATTGAGGGTAGAGAAAAAAACCACCCCATATGCACACACTCCTAGACCTGAAATAGAGGAATACATGAACATGGATGAATGGACAGAAAATACCCTTCAAGAGGCACAAGATCAGAATATATCAATAACTACATCTCAAACTCTAGTGTCTAAATAGAAGAAGGTCAAAAGGGAAAGGGAAAGTGATTCCCCTACTATGACAGAAATAACATGAAAATAGTTTAAAATATACAGTTAGAGCAGAAGACAACTGAAAATGATGAATCAAAACAAGAATATGCTACAAAAAATCATCCAATTGTCGTGATAGGGCCATTTGTGCCTCCACATCCTATGAGGGAAGAAATGATAATTGGATCTCCTTCAGCCTCAAAAAATGCATCCTCATCACATACATGGAAAATGCAACAGAATCCTAAGGAGCCAAGTATATTTGAAATTTACAAGGAGATAAAAAAGAAGAATGAAGCCTTGAAAGCTTCTACTTATACTTAGTTCTAGAGGTAGACACCTACTTCACAACATATGCTACTCTCAGCCTTTGATACAGGAAAGGGAAGGATGCAAATTTCTTTCTTAGAGCCAAAGATCACCCATCCAAGGACAACAAATGATTATAGTAAATCAATTTTCTCCTTTGATGCAAAATTGATTCATCCTATTGACCAGATATAATTGCACAAACAATATGGAGAGATGATATTTTCTTCTCTCACAAACTCAGATATGACATCATAAAAACTACAAACTTCGGTGAACAATATACAATCCAAGTTGAAAATATAAAGAATTTCTTCTCTAACCAAGGATACAAAAATCAAATCCTTGGAATATTTAGTAATAAAATTGGGATATGATCCCATTGATGTAAAATAATCTAAAGAAATTATCAAAATTAAAAACGCAGACATAGTTTATTTAAGGAAACAACTCAAACTCCCTACAAAAAAAGATGCACAGTCAAAAGAAATAGGAGAGTCAGAGAAGGATAAGGAAGACATGTTTAAAATCATTGTTGATAAAAATGTACAAATTTCTAGGATGGAGAAATAACTTGAAGGACTTATAAAGGAAAAAGAGAAAATTGGTGCCTTTGTAGCAATTCTAGTGACAGTCACTGCTCGAGAAACAATCCCACCTACAATTACAACATAAGGAGAGGCCTCTACATATACAAATACCAATTCAATAGCAGAATTAACCAAGGAAATAGAAGATTTTTCAATCAAAGGAAAAGAAATTAAAAAGATGAAAGCTCAACTTACAAACCTTCAAGAACATAAATTGAAGACTTTAGAAAATCAAACCCTTTTTGTTGATATTTTAGCACAGGCCAAGGAAAGTATTTGGACAAAAATCAATGAGGCCATCACTCAAATCTGACCCTCCATACAAATCATATTTGAACATGATGATTTGGTCCAAAAATCCAAAGGGACAATTGCAGATGTGAAGAAGGAATTGAGAATGAAGCCAAGGAAATCCACAACACTTATCAGAATTCTAAATTCCAAATCCAAAGAGGAATTAGAATAATTTAATATAGAGGAAAGAAAAAAAGCTATTCTGGAAGTGAAAATGATTCTTACTAAGAGAAATCTAATGCTACAATTGGAAAAAAATGCCACAATATGGAGTCTAGAATTCAGAAATTCCACATAAAATTCTTTGTTCTACATTAGAAGGGATTACCTGGACTAAGAGAAACAAGAGATAAATTGATTGATTTAAATGAATACTAGCAAAAAATTTATTCCATCGCTGAAGATAAATGCATATTTGCAAACATAAAGGGCTCGATTACACTAAATGCCTTCATAGAGGGCCTCAGTTATGATTTACTAATCAAACATGAGATAACTCATTTATTTTTGATTAAACCGACTTTTCAAAAATATACTGAGGTAGATGAAACATTCAGGAAGTTACTCAAATATATAGTGCCAGATGAAGACAAATGGGAAGAGTTATGTAAATTAATCAATCCATGAGTCAACATGGTCAGCAAACAAACAACAAACAAGCAACAACAAAAACAGGGCACATCAACACTAGAGTCCTCGAAAGCAGTGCCAACAATTCAATAGTTTTGGTTTTACTATTATTATGCATTAATTTTGTAAGATAGTTCAAGATATTTGAATCTAGACTTTTGTCAACATATTGTATAAATAATTTCAAAGTTTAATTGTAAAGGGTTGAACCCTTGGATGAGCTTCTAAAAGCAAAATTGTAATTATCTGAGCTGGCTTCATATTTATAAAAGGATTCTGGATTTGCTTCAAAAAAGTTTGTTATCTTGTGAGTTTTCTTCATGTTATTCATTTCCACTTTGTTGTTTCTTCATGTGTTTAAGTTTTTGTGAAGAAATCGGGTAAGATGGGATGAATGTTAGCTTAACTTAAATTCCTTGTGAAGTTATAAATTATTACAAAGATTTGTTATTGAGACTGTCTCTCTTAAAAACTCCTCTACATGAATAAATTGTCACTTCTTCATGAAATTGAATATTTTTTGTTGGGCTATAAACATTGTTTAATTGTATATTTCTGTATGATTTAATAGATATTCTATTTGGATATTTAGATAATCATAAAAATCGTACAATTCCACCTTACACCCATTTTAAAATCCAAATTACTGTTAACAGGTAAAAAACAACCCTTTTTTTGGATATTTAAGTTTAATTAAGGTTTAACACCTACTTTTACAAGTTCAGAACATTGGCCATCAAAAAAACTTAAAAAAAACAAAATATTTTAGATGATATGGCATAATTAATTAACCAAGAATTATCTCATAGGAACAACATCAGATTGGCGCTGTTGTCGGGGAACGAGGGTTGAATCATTTTTCCTTGGGAAAATGACTAAGCTCTCCCTTTAGGGTGAGTAAAGGGTTAGCTGGTTAAAATATTTCACCTAACGACTTCACATAATAAATATGACTTCATCAAGGCATACCATATCTCACTCAGATCCTCATCTCCATTCTCCATTGTCAGATCTAGAGAGGTTGGTTAGACTTGCCTCTTTGAGTAGAAGACTAGAAGCCTCAACTTCAATGTGTGCTTCATGTCAACGAAAGATAGTTTCATAAACTAATCCTTTTAGCCCTATATCAGTTCCCCTTGATCTATTAGATTTACCACCTAAAGTGTTAGATATGTTATCTAAAGGTGTTGATTTGCAATCTGTTCTTCTTGTTGATCAATTAGAGTCATATCAGATCCTTGAAATTTTTTTAGAGACTCCAAAATCTGAAGCAGATTTAGAAGTTGAATTACTTGAACTAAGACCCACTAATTTTATCTCCTCTGTTGGTGATACTTTTCAATCAAATTCTGAGAAACCTGAAGATATTTTTTCTATGCATAGGAATCCTTTGTTTGAAGGTGATCAAAAGTTTGACCCACCACTTCAAAATTTGGTAATTTACTCACCTTTTCCTAAAGGATATAGTGGTTCTTCTCATCACCTTAAAGGTAGGATACCTACTCCTCCAACTTCATCATCATCATCAACATCAAGTTCATCATCTTCTGAAATACACATGTGCCATGTCCCACATTTCCTTGGCACTAAAAAAAATAGGTGAACAACATGGTGATGTACTTAGTCAGATGATCCCCTTGTCAAGAAACTCTTGGATTTTATTTTTAATTTCTGAATTTTCTATCACTAACATCCTTGTTGGGAATTACGATTTCCGTTAAACCAAAGCCCACAAGTGTTAGTCAACGATTGCATAGTCATAGATAAGGATCCACGAGAGGTAGTTAGTTCATGTCGTGAAACACATGGGGACCGTTGGTTTATCTAATGTTAAACAAAATACCCCCCCAATGTGAGCTAGGAGTGTTTCGAACTTGTGACCTACACTCTGATACCACTTATTGGGAATTACGATTGCCGTTAAACCAAAACTCCCAGGTGTTAGTCAACGATTGCATCGCGAGAGATAAGGATCCACGAGAGGTGGTTAGTCCTTGTCACAAAACACATGAGGATAGTTGGTTAATCCATTTTCCAAAAAACATGTACATGCCAATGTTAGGAAGAGGACAATTTTGTTGCAATTGTAAGTCATGTTGGATCCCTCTTTTTGGAGGCAATCCCTTAGGTTCCTAAAATATCTGATCATACTGGTTAACAACCTCAACCAAATTATATTTAAAATTTGAATCACAACCTTGAAAGGCTTCATTATTAACATCATTCTTGGGTTTTATCATCAAAAGTACAAAGTTCTCCCTAGAGTTAACACGTCTCTTAATTTTTCCAATATTCAAAAGTGAAAGGTTTAGTTTCTTGCCATGTGCTCTAACAATGTACTCAATACCATCTTTGAACAAGTGATATTTTTTTTCACGGTGATGAAAGATAGCTCCTGTCATAAATATATGGGCTTCCCATAACCATACCACATATTTCTAATGGAACTACATACAACTCTACCTCATCAATGAATTTTTCAACAATGGCGAATTTCAGTTTTCATTTTCTAGTTACTTGCAACTTTTCATTATCACACACCTAACCTAAAGGATATGGTTTAGGAAGTGGAATGGTTTCCAAATTCCATTTTTTGATAATGATTTTATAAATGAAATTTTTTTGTGAGCCACTATAAAATAGAGTGTTAGTTTTGTTATGTTTTGAGATGACTCTAATATGGAAAAGCTTTATTCTTTCTTTTTTCAGTTTCAGTTTCATTGTGGCTATTTAAAGAACTAGTTCTAGAAATGGATTCCTTACCTTTCAATCCCATAGTTGTGACCTTTGTTTCATCTCCCGAATCAGATCCTAAATCATGTTGTGTAGTTGTAGATGTCTTTTTCCTTCCTTTGTTGTTAAAATTTTTGGGTCTCATCTGAGAATGAACTTTCCAACAATGATATTCGTCATGATTGTCCTTTGAACACTATTTGCAGTTAATTTTTCTCCCTCTTTCTTGATGGAATCATTCTTCTTCCTTTTTCCTTTGAATTCACGCTTTCATTTGTCTCCCCTTTTAAATGGATTTTTGCTATCCTCTTGTGGAACATTTTCCCGTCTTCCTTCTAGATTGTTGCATGTACACAAACCTCATCTAAAATTTTAGGCTTAAACATGATAATTGTATATCTCAAATAGATATGAAAACTTCCAATGTATTTCAGCAAAGTATCTTGAGATGAAAAATCTACACCTAATATCAATGCTCTCCTTCTAAACTCTTGGGTATAACTTTGCACACTTTGACCCTTTAATTGCCTAAAGTTTTTCCAATCCATGATAAATTTTTGTATGTATATTAATAGACAAAATTGTCTTCTCAATGCAACAAGAAAATGATTCCAAGAAGATAAAACCTTGTTGGATTAATGGGGCCTAGACCCAAGGTCAGATATGGCTGCACGAACTAACAAAAACCACTATTACCAGCCCTTTCGGCAATGATCTGCTTCGCAAACCAAATTTTTACACGAGGAAATATTAGGGGATGCTAGAACCAGGTTTCCACATCCAGAGGGACTATGGAGTGTGGATTTAAGGATTATATTCTCTTTAAGACTTATGAGAGCTTCACAAAACTAATATGCTAACTATGCAGTCATTGTTCAACACTTGTCTTTATCTAGCTTGCGCATTTTTTGTTTCTACTTTAACATGCATTAATAATCATCACAAACCATAACCATGAATTCAAAATGAAAATATATGTAAAAACCTAACTTGGCTCCGATAATATCAAAATACAGATAAAGAAAACATATAAATAAAGAACAAAAAAAATGTCTTCAAAGTATTATTTTATTACTCAGATCTTCCCAGTACAATACTTTCCACCCTATTAGAACCCTGTAATTTACAGTATCACAAGGTGACTGATTATTTTCTCTTTGCAAATTTTTCATACTTTACATGGATGTCAATATTCAAAATCCTTTCCAAAGCAAGAATCAAAGAAAGTTTCAGATAGGCAAGGAGCAACATTAGACCATTAGAAAAGACAAAGGCAACAAAGAAAGCAGTTAAGGCAAAAAAACAAGCAAAGGCATAGCCTTGAACGTGTTTGGGTCGAGTCATGCACCCTAAGCGGGTCAAGTCATGAACGAGTCTCATACAACTAACAAAGAAATGAAACCAATCACGTCATCGCCCTCCACCTTTCCTCCATCTCCACTCACCCCCTCATCATTTGACAGTCCTTGTTTCATTTTTCACTCCCTGCAGCGTCCAAAATTTAACTATGGGGGGGGGGGAGGGTCTGAAATGAGTGGTATCCCTTACCACCATCCCTGCTATGTGCCTCCCTTCCACAATTTCACATCCCCTTATCTATTACCTCTTATCAGCTTAGGACCCCTTCGAAAACCAACCTTGGGTTTTAAGTTCATGATATAATGTTCCGAAGGCGATATGCGATGGAGTGGGATCCATTCACCCGCATTACAATCCCTTTTCTTCTCATTTTCCTTTAAAAACGTTAGACCTTACCTTTTCTACCTTTTCTGCTTTATATTGCTACTTTACCTTTTCTTTCATCGTTGTACCATTGTTTTAACTCCGCTTCCCATCTCCCCGATTGAGATTAAAGTGGGCCAGTCCCCTTGACACGTCACCCTTTCCCCCCGCCATCCATCGCACATTGAAAATATTACAACTTACCGTTAAAGCGCACACAAAGTATTCGGTTTAACTTGTGATGCGGTTGAGCCCCACCAGTACATCTCCCCCCCCACTTAATAGCCGTTTGAAATACATTGAAATATCATAGGAAATATCATCAACCTTACCTTATCGCTGAAATAATTTGCTGCTTTATAACTCCACCAATGCAGTGGGCCCCATCCTCCTTGCCACATCATCCTCCGACAAAGAAAATTGCACTTCGCATATGTTATTGGTTAACCCTTGACGCTTATAAAAAAAACTTAAAACTTGTGATCTGCGGGCTGCGATCGGGTCCCACCTTCCTCCACGTCACTCTGCCCTCCCCACACTTCGCACTTCGCATCCGTTAAAGTTTTCCTTCGCTGTTAAATGTTAAAACTTGTGATCAGCGGGTTGCGGTCGGGTCCCACCTTCCTCCACGTCACTTTTCCCTTCTCGCACTTCGCACTTCGCATCTGCTAGAGTTTACCTTCGCTGTTAAATGTTAAAACTTATGATATGCGGGCTGCGGTCTGGTCCCACCTGACTTGCCACGCTGACTCAGTACTTCGCATCACATTTATGAAACTATTTCTTATAACTTAAACTCTAAAATGTGCGAAATGTGATGCTGCCACGGATGCGATAAAGTTCAGGAGTACAATTTAAAGGTTTTCAGGTCTGGTATGTTGAGATTTTTCACTGTTTTGCTTAGTAAAAGGGTTAAAACACGGCGAAAGGCTCAGGTAGCAAAAATACATTGAGGCCAAGTTGGGCAAGGTTTTCTTACACGATTGTTGTGTTATGACGGGTAAAATGCGTTCACGGAAGAAATAAGCCCCGAATAGGTGAGCAAGCATGAGGGGTTGAGTCGGGAAAAAGGAGTTCACCCAGAAAACATCAGCATAATCACCTGCAATAATGAAATTGGCCAGCACTGCACAGTTTTGATTACCCAATGCCTGTTTTTTGCAAAAAAAAACCAGATTTCATATCCTCCATCGGTTGCCTCTTCCAAACCATCACAACCACCTCCAAATCCTACTATTTGATTTTTCGAGGAGCCATTGAAGCGTTTGGATCTACAAAGAGTTGCCCAAAATTAATTCCAAAGGCGGTGTTCTTGTCAGAGACATCTGATCAGGCCTTGCATGGCCACACTTATCCATTTTTCTCTTAAATTGTAATCAATGAAAGGTTGCCGAGTAAGACGGGGCAACCGATATGTTTTTAGATAAATACTGCTTGCCTTAGCAGGATGAGGGGTTGGAAAGTTGGAAAATTGGACCCTGCTGAAGCTTGCATTGTAAGAAGTATTGGAACTCTGTAAATGTTTGAGATGGGAATCAATAATAAGAGATCATTCATGGGGTTCTTGAGCTATTTTAATGGTGGTGTTTTTCCTTTGTATTAATGTTTTCCTTTGTCTTTTCATGTTGTGCATCAATTTATATGATTTCGAAATAGAAAATTTAGATTAAGATTTGCTAAAAGAGAACCTTAATTCTATCTGTGTTTGTTATCTTAATGTTTTCCGTTGAGACTTGAATGCAGAATTCAGAGACGGTATGTTCTGCATTTAAGTTGAACCTTAATCTCCATATCCCATCTCATATGCACACTGCTAGTAAGATCCAGTCTGCATAGTTAGCTTGCCTTGTGAATGCCCTTAAAAATTTGATGCACAATTAAGCCTTTATGACTCCATAGCCCAATAGATTAGGTTCATAACCCTGTCTGTCCAACCACCCAATCAATCAAACAAACAAACCCCCATCACTGTAACTAGCCTAATATCAACATTTATAATTATCAAGCTAAATCATAGAAATAGAGAGAGCCCTCTTCGAGTCTAGGAAGGCTAGGTCCTGGACTCCAAAGTGGTTTGATGCTGTCCTTTGCCATTCGTTCTTGCCAATATTACAAATTATAGAGTGACAACACACCCTATGCACTCAGCTGTAGGGGTCTGTGCACTCAGCTACAACAGCCTTCCCTTTTGCACAAAGCAACATAATGTAGACTCAATACAACCTTACATCTGAATGCATTCTATAATTCAATCTATATGCTACTTAAAGTGATATCCCTATACTCCTTATATATTATTTTCTTTTACAATAACATGGTACGAAAACCATGGGCGAAGCTCAACATGTACAAAATTATCCCATCCCTTTACAAAATAAGGGTTTTTGACCTGCCCAAAGTCCCCTAACACTCTAAAACATCTACGCGCAACACGTTCCACTGCTCAAAATGTGGATTCGTTAAAAAATTATTCGACCTAGGGGCACCCTGTCCAACAGGCCCCCAACACAAAGATGTGACTCATCCCGAGTCACTCAGCTGGTGCACCCTCAATCTTGGATTTGAGGCTGCTCAATGCCTCCTTCAGTGGATGAATGGTTTGGGCACACTGCTTCTTGTCTTCAATAACTTCGGTCAGCAACTCATTTGTGGTTGGCCCTGCAATATTTTTAGCAATGGACTTCTATGTCTGGTGCATCTCTTTCAATTGTTTCTCCATACACTAGTAAAAAAATGATGAATTTAGTGACGAGGTGACTAAAAAGGCTAGTCATCGCAATTATTTCAAGTGAATTACTACTAAATTTGAGCAATTTTAAGTGACCGAACTAAAAATGACTAAATTAAACAACTAATTTAGTACGGGGATAAAATACACGACTAGATAAGTGACTAAACTAAAAACGACCAACTTAAATGACTAATTAAGTCTATGACTAGAATATATGACTAGATAATAAGTGACAAAATTAACAATGATTAACGTAAATGACTATTATAGTCCAAGAATAAAAATATCACTAAATAACAAGTATATGAATTATTCATTTATGTTAGTAATTTTTAATTGTGTAACTCTGGAAATGGAAAATTGCAATTTTGATACTGAAGTGTTACATTTCACTACAAGGGTTTTTGAATCCATCTACAATGTTAAAATTTAGAGACAAAGGGGTCTATGAATCCATATATAATGTTAAAATTTTGAATACCCTTTTTTCTCTAAAGTTTAACAGTAGATGGTTGTTTCTATTGTCACCTTAGCAATGAATCCTCTCACTTTGTATTACTTATTGAATCTTGGGGATATCCCAAAGCGCAAATTTATGGGGTCTTAATTTGTGTGACTAGATCACTAGCACTAAAAACCATTTTCCCCTTCATATACATTATGATACATATAACATGTACCCTCAAACCTGGTTAAATGTGCTCTTCATGACCATTTAGCAGATTCATTATTTGCGAAAGTTTGAAAATCTTATGTGAATTCATGACCTAGTAGCATCAGCTTCATTAGAGGGTCTCCACATGATGAAAGGTAATGTGAACCACGATTGATATAAATTACATGAAAAGAGATGATGTGTAGCAATCCTCTATAATTTGACTTCAACCACCACGTATGGCTTTACTTTGGTTATAGTTAGGCTAAAAATTTTAAATATTTTCACATTTATGAAATTTTTTTGGATGAGTTACATATAAAATTATAATTGGCGTAGTCTAACTTATAAACAAAATTACCTTTTCATTGGAATTTGACTATAATATCTCAAGCAAGATTATGAATTTTTATTGTTTAAAATACATTTTTGAATGCATAAATGTATTTAGCAACTTGAAAAACCCGTGTGGCACTCGAATTATATAGATTTAACAATTACCTAAACCCAAGTTATTTAATATCTTTATCAGATTTTTGTTAAAATTAACTAGAAAATTCTCTCTTTCGACAATCAGATTAGTGGACTGCCACTCTTCAAAGAAAATGATTCTAGAAGTCGAGGTAAGATTTATTTTAGATATAGAGTCCACCCTTCTATTACATTTCCTGTAAATATGTTGGAAAGTGAAATAATGGAACTTTCCTTTAATACCAATAACATGTCGCGCTATTAGCTCAAATTAAAAACCTATACAAAATACTTGTGAGTCGACCATTATATAATGCATATTGAATCCACATCAATTTTTAAACGAAAGATATTTTTATTGATAACAAAAAAAAATAATCCAACATGCTACCAATTGAGAAAATCACAATTTTATATCAACACTAAAGCTAAAATAATTTAGCCATTCCTTCAACCATATTAATATACTTTTGTTAATAACATAAACAACTTCTTTTATAAATGATAAGTAAAATTACTACAAAATTATGAATAAATTAAATTCAATAATATCATTTTCCAAAATTACTTTAAAAATTTATATTTCACTAAAAAATAAAAAAAATAAAAGAAGAAAAGAAATGTTGGAAATACAAATGTCTCCATCCCATAATTTAATACATTGCTCAAATTGAGCGTGTTTTCAAACATCTTTTACAATGAGCTAATTGCCACCAAAAAATACAAAGTAGCACCAGATTGACATAAGCACAACTGGGAAAGGCCAGAACAATAGTTTTGCACGGCTCGACATCAATATCAATCTCCAATCTTCCCCGAGAATTAATGGAAACAAGTACATGTGGGTAGATTTATCTTTAGGATTTCTAGATCGATTCTCGTTCTTCGAATCGTTTGAACTCCGACGCCTTAGTTGTAGATTTGTTCTATGTTTTCACAAGAAACGTTGTAGTGATTCATGGATAGTAAGGGTTTTAGTGTTTAATTTGGATACGTTGAGGGATAGGTGGATTGGGGAGGATATCTTCAATAGCTTGCCCCACAAAAGATGATTTTTTCGATGCCTATTTTCGTAGGGTATATTTGGACCACAATGGCAGGGTATGTGGTTCCAAAGCCCTTGTCATCTTTTAGGGGGGTAATTTACTCAAGAAAATACTTGCACATGTACCCTTTCTCTCTGCTAATGCCTTCCTCGAATTCGATTACTTCAAATATTCTACCCACTTTTTAATATTTTCCCCAAAATATGATTCATTGAATTTGAATTGAAACTAAGATATTTGTGTTATTATTTTCAAGAATTTAGCTTCAAATGCATTAGCTGCACAATTACTTTATTGTTAATGAAATTTCTATTATATACAGGCTAAACCCTTATAATAGTTTGGTTGATCTAGGTGGATATTGGTGGCCACCCACCTATTCGATTTGGACCCCCACCATCGGTTCTTTCAGTTTTGCACTTTCAGCACAACTTACTATTTTTAGCAGGTTTTTGGGTCCTGAACTTCCGGAGCCATTTTGGGGCCGCAATGATCTATGTGGATATTGGTGGCCACCAACCTATCCCATTTGAAACTCCACCATCATTTCTTTCAGTTTTTTAGTTTCAACGCAACTTACTATTTTTAGCAATTTTTTGGGTCTTGAACTTCCGGAGCCATTTTGAGGCCCTAATCAACATTTTTTTGGAAAACTAGAAGCAAAATGGGTCCATGGACTGATGTTGATCACACCAAAGTTGTACTACTTGGATAGATATTTCTAACGAGGTATGGTGCACATCAAACATAGATCGTATGCCAAAGTTACGTCCCTGGGAAGTTGAAACACCAATTTACCCAAACGGGGCCCATAGTTTTGGCGCTTCATCTCCTAGGGTTAGGTTATTGGATGTTTAGATTTTTCCATTGTTTCTCAATAATAAATAGGCCCTCAAGCCTCATTATACCACAGTTCAGAGTCCTGTAGCCGCCACATCTCTTCTCAAAGATAAGCTACCAACGCCCTAGCTAGTTTATTTCCATTATGTCTGTAAGCATATTTATGTTATTGATATTAATGAAATGAAGTATTATTTCCACTGCATCTCTATGTTAATGTCTATTTTTGTATTTTATTGTGTTCCTACATAAATCTAGATCAGTGGCATCAGAGCGGTTTTCTCTTTCTCTGATTTTTCTTTGCATGTCCCCAACACGGTGAGGGTATATGGAGTTAGGGCTCGATCTAGTGGAACCCTTGCAAGATAAACCTCATAAACCCCAACAACCTCCCATGGTGGAAGAAAAGAAATATGAGGGAGCAGGAGATCCTATCAAAACATTGCTCGAGGAGGCCCTCGAGAAAAAAAAGGAACATGATGATGGATAGCTTTGCTCAGATCCTTCAAGAGCTGCCCACCTACGACGCATCTACATCCAAAAACCACTCTGGAGGGGCCACTCCCTTCAAGGTACATGTAAAATTTGACATTCCTGTATTTGAAGGCCAAATAGATGGAGATACCATCAATAGATGGTTGAATTTTCTAGAAGGGTATTTCTCAGTCCATGATTTCTCTAACCGAGAAAAGATTATTTTTGCGCTCCTCAAAGTCGCCCCCCATGTCAAGGACTGGTGGGAAACGTACTGTGAGAAAAAGGATGAGGGGAACCCTCTATGTTCTCGACCGAACCCATTGGAATTCATTCCAAGATGGCATCAAGGAACAAGATTACCCCGCGGGGAGCTATTAGGACAAGTACATCCAATGGACCATATTGCGACAACAAAGGGATCAAGATGTGCACGAACTGACATATTTGTTCCACACCCTGCGCACAAAGTTAGGTATTAAATATTTAGAGAAACATTTGGTGCTCAAGTACTGCAGCTGTCTGTAGAGATACATTTAGGAGGAAATGGAGTTCCTCGACATTACATCATTTGGCATGACATATCGCTATGCCGCTAATATTTAGCATAAATTTAAGCAGAAGAAGAGAGACGTTGGATCCATGAATCTGAAGCCAGGGAAAAGCACCCCCGAACCAAAAAACAGGGGGAAAGGCTAAAGCAGGGTGACTCAGAACAACACCACAAATCCAAAGAAGGACACGAGGAAGTGGTTGAATGTCATAGCAGCCCCACTCATAGCATAAACGAGTATCGGGCCAAAAAGTTGTTGGTGGTTGAACTAAAGGCACCTGAATTAGATGCATGTTCTGATCCTGAGTTAGAACTAGACAAATGAAATGACAAAGGGAAGCAATTCATTGATGCATATCCCAGTGCCATTGTTTCCACCACCAAGTTCTAGGGGGAGGATCCCAAGGATCCAGAGGAGGGGGAGCACCTCTTCCATTTGGAGATGTGGGTGAAGGGTTCTCCACTACAATTCCTTGTTAATAGCAGAAGCCAAAAGAACCTCATTTTAGCAGAGGTCATGAAGCGGCTCGACCTACCAACCATATCACACCCGCAGCCGTATACCATTGGGTGGCTTCACGAAGGAAGATATCTTTGCATCCGCCAGCAGTGCCTCCTTCCATACAACATCAAGCCTTTCACGGATGAGGTATTGTGTGATGTATCTCCTCTTGATGTGTCTGATGTATTATTGGGCCAACCATACTTGTGTAGGTGACATGATATGTATGAGTCTAGGCCACCTTTTGTTATTATTACTTTGGGAAATAACTTGTACAAGATACCAGAGGTAGTATTTCCTTATGTCATCTCTTTTACTACTGCAAAACAACGCAGTAAGATTGTTTCCCAAACCAGGTAATTTATTTTCCTTACAAATTGCTCACAGGGAAAGAAGAATATTGTGGCCAAAACCTCGAAACAAGGCTCCCCTACATGGACAAAGTCATGGAGGAATACGAGGGCATTTTATCCTCACTCACAGAGGTTCCTCTACACTGACAGGACGAGCACTCCATTGATCTGACCCCCGATGCACTGCCGCCTGCTATTGCCTTACCTAATGCGACTACATAGATAAAATCCACACATGTACTGTCTGAGGTTGATAAATAAACCAAATTTACTAAATGCATCCAGCATGTCCTCCCACAGGTCCATGACATCTTCGATAAATCTAATACCTAGTTCAACAGAATTTGCCTCATCTCATGGAGGATCTCAATGCAATGGGGACCATTGCTTCCTAAGGCGGAAGGAATGATCCAGGTGGATATATGTTTCCACCCACCTACAGACACAAAATAAACACATGTACTGTCTGAGGCTGATAAAGAAACCAAATTTAATGAACACATCCAGCATGTCCGCCTGCAGGTCCATGACATCTTCGACAAATCTAATACCCAGTTCAACAAAACTTGCCTCATCTCATGGAGGATCTCAATGCAATTGGGACCATTGCTTCCTAAGGGGGGAGAAATGATACAGGTGGATATTGCTTTCCACCCACCTATTCCATTTGGACCCCCACCATCGATTCTTTCAGTTTTGCACTTTCAGCACAACGTACTATTTTTAGTAGGTTTTTGGGTCCTAAACTTTCGGAGCCGTTTTTGGGCCGTAATAATCCAGGTGGATATTGGTGGCCACCCACATATTACATTTGAAACACCACCATTAGTTCTTTCAATTTTTCAGTTTCAGCACAACTTACTATTTTTAGTAGTTTTTTGGGTCCTGAACTTCCGGAGCCATTTTGAGGCCCTAAACAACGTTTTTTGGGAAAACCAAGAGCAAAATGGATCAATGGACCGATGTAAAAATCATATAGATCTTTATAATGAGGTATGGTTTGCTTCAAGCAAAGATCGTATGCCAAAGTTACATCCCCGGGAAGTTGAAACACCAATTTTCCCAAACAGGGCCCATAGTTTTGGTGCTTCATCTCCTAGGGTCAGGTTTTTGTATTTTTAGAGTTTTCCATTGTTCCTCAATAATAAATAGGACTTCGAGCCTCATTGTAACACAGTTTAGAGGCATGTAGCTGCCACATCTCTTCTCAGAGATAAGCTACCAATGCCCTAGCTAGTTTATTTCCATTATGCATGTAAACATATTTCTATTATTGATATTAATTAAATGAAGTATTATTTCTGCTACATCTCTGTGTTTATGTCTATTTCTGTATTTTATTCCATTCCTGCATAAATTTGGATCATTAGTAGCATACCAAACAAGAAATGAGTTCATGATTGTGTAGTTGGTTTAATTCTCTTTCTTATAATCTGAATTGAAGGATTTGAAAAAATGTCAGAGCATAATGTTATTTGTCCTTGTCCCCTTGAGTAAACCATCTGAGCCTTCTTTCAGTTGGATATATCATATGATTAAATCACTTATAGCTTTAGACCGTAAATCAAACAGTACGTATCCCATTAGTCTATAAATGATGAGATCACTAACTCAGTAGACTTCGCTATTTGCACGTGCACAATAACACAATTACCGTAAGAACTAATGAAACAATTGATGCTAAATTTTAAAATTCATTTGATTTATAGGGTTAAAATTATATTTGTTCAAGGATGCTTTGATTGTGTAGAATTAAATTGGTGTGAGTTTTGGACCTTAGCTTAAGATCTTAGAATAGGACCTTGAGAACGAGCGGGATGCATTGACTACTGCAATTGTGCCAGAAACATGCATACCTGAATCTAAAGTTGGATGATCTCACTACCTTTTTCATTATCTAATCATTATGTATATGCACTCTTCAGATATGGATGCATTCTTATTAGAATGGAACAAGCTTCCTTGGAAGGGCACAATTTTACAATGCTTTAAAGCTAGTAACAATAGCACAGAGTGGTCATGAGTTGAAACAAGATATTGTGAGGGAAAATTTGTTTGGAACAACATCTCAAATTATTGCATCCCAAATTTCACCATCCACTATAGAAACACCATCTCCTGTTCTTCCCTCAGTATGCATTAGATGTCAGACGATACAACCAAGTGTTTGATCTGCTCAACAATATGTGCCTCCAAGGAATAATCGGTTTTTATGGCCTGTGTCTCCACCAACCCCTTAGCGGGGAGTTTCCATGGGAATTCCTGGAGTTGGTACAACAGGTCAGTGGCCACAAATTTAGTTTGACATAGTGGCCTGTTTCAAGGATTTCTGGACCAACTTCTATGGATATATTAGCAACATTTTTGCTATGTAGGATGTTCAAATTAGGGGGAATGCTCCCTTGTCACTCAAGAAAGCTGGTCTCAGGCAGGCAAGTTCAGATTTTCAAGGAGGGTTAATTCCATATGTACCATCAAATCTCTAGCAAGATAACATAAAATCCATCTTGTATACAGGACTAAGTGATGTGAAAGGCAAGTATGCTGATGGAAATGGTTTGTCTTCATATTCAATTTTTGGTGATGTTTTTTCTGCTACCCCATCTCAATCTAAACAGATTTTAGCTTCCCAGACTCTGTATTTAGTCAATAATGTTTCATCTTCTATGGCTCTTCCAGTGAGTGGTACAACTAAAAAAAAGTTTGATAAACAATTACCAACTTTTAAAAAATCAAAATATAGCTGCATCTATTCAGAAAAACAATTGATGCACAAAATTGTATTTACAAGACTCGAATACAAGATGAAATGAAAGTGCCAGTTTGAACCATAGGTACAAGAAGGGATTGATTTTGAGATGTTTCCCTACATTGTGAAGTCTATCACAATCAGGTTGGTGTTAGCTTTGGTAGTGTAATTTGGTTGGAATTTCCACCAAATGGATGTGAAGTGTGTGTTCTAGAATGGAATCTGTAAAGATGAGGTGTATATGACTCAGTTGTGGGGTTTGAGGTGAAAGGAAAGAATCAATTTTTTTTTGCAAAGTAATGCAATTACTTTATCACTTGAAGGAGATGCCTAGAGCTTCATCAGACCCAACCTGAGTTATGTTCCCCTTCTTGTCTTATCTTCTCAAATTTTTTGGCAAAAATGGAGTAGGCATGGATCTTATTTATGCTAGTTCAATACTACATTGAACCGTCATGTCTATTGGGGAAAGGCTGACTTAGATAGGGGTTAAATAAGGTTTTTTTTTTTACTTGGAAAAATAATTTTTCCTTAATGAAGAGGAGTTAGGTGGCATGTAAATACTAGTTATAAAGATCTTAAAGAGATTTTAAAGCCTATGTTAATTAGTTTTCAGCTGGACATCCCTTTGAAATCAATAACAATTAATTCTTCCAAAAAAATCCCCATTGGAATCATCAATAATTGTGAAAGGTTGATGCATTGATAAGTGATATCCTCTAGGCAGTGGTTAGGGTTGAGAGTGCTTGGCTAAGTGTCCCAAGGGGAACATAAGAGTGAAGAAACCAAACTATCGTAAGATGATGCATTGAAGGCTATGGGAAAGAATTTCTGGAAGGAAACCTAGTAACTCAAATGAACTGAAAGAGTACTATGCTGGACTATGGGAGCTCAACTTCGAGGTTGTTTAGAGCTAATTTGTTTGTTAGTTTGGTGGTGTACATCCTATTTCCTCAAAGGACAACTACTCTTGGGTATATAGGAGGCTGATCAACCTCCTAAGAAAGTCGATTAATGTTTCAGGGGAGGGAGTCTCTAGGAAACCAAGGTCACATTCATTTGGAATTTAAAATCTCATGGGTTTGTGCTTGTTGCTTGTTTACCTAATCAGACAAGATAATTGGAAAGTAATATGTGAGTGGGCTTAAAGCTATGCCAAATACATTATGAAGAATACCTTCAAGGAAAAGTGTTGGTTAATTAGTAGAATACACATTTCCTTTAGTTGAAGACTTAACTTTTCATGCTTATCTACATAATTTATTATTAGAGTCATATCCATTAAACTTAGGATACTAGTTTTTAACTTGGATATCAAGTTGTTTATCTAGTTTGAATGTACATTATGAACATCACAGTACTAGACTCTTATGAAATTGTTTTGAATCCTATGGGAATTTTTATATTTCCCGAACATTAGATATTGCCTTAATGACTCTTTTTCCTAAATAATTATTATTATTTGGTTTTGTGATGCTATTATAGGCGGTCATTAAGGCTAACATACTCTGAGTGCCTAATATGAGGTTGAGTGCATAAAATCATGATTTATTAAGCATTTTTATAAGTATTTTATCATAAAGACTTGGAGGAGACAACAAGGAGAAATTATTGGAGGATTTTCCACCCTCCTTAACTCTCAAAGGCAGCCAAGGATCCCAAATATTCTCTCCAAGAAATTCGAATTCTGACGGAAGCCAAAGGATCCCCAAGGATTCTCTCCAGCAATTCGAATTCCAGAGGCAGCCAAGAAACTCAAAGAGGAGTGCACTCAATCTTTGTTTACTTGGAGTCAAGTGTTAGAAAATTATATATTATGGAGCAATGAAACACATAAAATATGCGAAAAATACAAGCACACAAAACACATAAAACCAGAGAGACACAGATATATGTGGTTCACCCAGTTTGGGCTACGTCCACCCCGAACAGCCAGTCCTTCCTTTCTATTATCTAGCAAAAAAAATAAAATTGAAGAGACAAAACCTACAGCAGATCTGCTGTAATATCCTCTGTTCTCTCTCACAGTCTCCTTATATGTTTCTCGCTTTGAGAATACAGCCGTAATGCACAACCACAATAAAATACCCTCATATATACAAGGGGGTTGCCTTCTAGGGAAAAAACCCTAAACTAAACATAACTTCTACCGTCAGATCATCCGCCTATGAACGGCCCAGATTGACTAGAAATTACTATGCTTTTACAAGGAAATTTTACATCTGTTTTTAGCTTTGGGGGCGTTGCGCCCGAAACCCCCTGCCAGGGGGGGGCTCGAACCCCCCACAGCAGTGATTAATTACGGGCGGCGTTGCCACCCCTTTTAAGGTATAGGGTTGCAATGCTGTGATACAAAGTAAACAAGATAATCAGGCTACACACCCAACAATCTTCCACTTGGAGACTGATTGTAGCAACTCCACCGCTGCTTCATTTGTTGGACAATGACTCCTCTTTGGACCTGGCTGTTCCTCATCTTCATCGTCATCCTTGAAGACCAATTGAAACTGAGCACATTCTCAGTTTTTCCCTGGTTACAACTTTTGTTAGCATATCTGCAGGATTTTGGCTAGTGTGTATATTTTCCAGCTCCAACTCTCCATCTTCCAATACTGACTGTATGAAATGGTACTTCAGATGTATGTGTTTAGTCCTAGAATGAAATGTTGAGTTCTTTGCAAGATGAATGGCACTTTGGCTATCACTGTATAACATGCCCATATCATACTTCTTACCCAATTCATCCATAAACCTTTGTAACGAAATTATTTCTTTACTAGCCTCTGTAGCAGCAACATACTTTGCTTCTGTTGTTGAAAGTGCAACAACACTTTGGATTTTTGAAACCCAACTGACAGCTGTTCCACCTACAGTAAATACATATCCTGTAGTGCTCCTCTTGTTATCTTTGTCACCTGCCATATCTGCATCAACATATCCCTGTAGAGCAATGTTTGAACCGCCAAAGCATAATGCTTGATTTGTGGTACCTCTCAAATATTTGAGAATCCATTTTACTGCCATCCAATGTTCTTTTCCTGGATTATTCATGTAACTGCTTACAACTCCCACTGCATGTGCAATATCAGGTCTTGTGCAGACCATTGCATACATTAAGCTTCCAATTGCTGATGCATATAGAACTTTAGACATATAATCCATGTCTTCTTGGGTTTCGGGGCACATCTCCTTACTAAGTTTGAAATGGCTAGCAAAAGGTGTACTAACTGGTTTTGCATTCTGCATATTAAATCTTTTCAACACCTTTTCTATGTACGCATTATGAGACAGTGTTAATTTGTGTTTTTTGCTGTCTCTAGCTATCCTCCGATACCAAGGATTTGTTTTGCAGCTCCCAAATCCTTCATTGCAATTGAATTTACCAATTTTATTTTGAGCACATTTATTTCCTGCATGTTAGACCCTGCAACAAGCATGTCATCTACATACAATAACAATATAATATAGCTACCATAATTTTTCCTTTTCAGATAAACACAATGATCAGAGTGACATCTAGTATAACCTTGTTCAGACATAAACTTGTCAAATTTTAGATACCACTGCCTTGGAGCCCGTTTTAAGCCATACAAGCTCTTCTTTAGCCTGCACACTAATTTTTCTTTCCCTTTGACCTCGTATCCTTCTGGTTGATCCATATAGATCTCTTCCTCCAAATCTCCATGGAGAAATGCTATCTTTACATCTAACTGTTCAAGATGTAAATCTTTTGCTGCTACAAGACTTAAAATAGTTCTGATTGAAGTCATTTTAACAATAGGAGAAAATATTTCATCAAAATAAATACCTTTCTTCTGTGCAAACCCCTTCACCACAAGTCTATCTTTGTGCCTATGTTTTCCTCCATCTTCTTCCTTCAGCCTGTAAACCCATTTATTCTGCAATGCAGTTTTACCTGCAGGAAACCTAACTAAGTCCCATGTCTGGTTATGAATTAAGGAGTCCATCTCTTCTTCCATGGCTAGCTCCCACTTCTTCCTGCTTTCAACCTGCATTGCTTCTTCATAACATTCAGGTTCACCAGAATCAATCAACAATAAATAATATAATGAAGGAGAGTATCGTTTAGGGGGTCTACTTATCCTGGTAGATCTTCTAACACCACTTTCAGGTGTTTGAGGTGCCTGTTGCTGTTGTGGTGGTTGTTGCTGCTGTGGTTGTTGATTATTTTTATTTTCAGGCACCTTTACTTTTTTAGTTATCTCATCAAGAACCGTGTATTCTTTTCTTTCTTTTTCTTGTTTCTTTTCCTGCAACTGATTCTTATACAAGACCTTTTCATTGAATATTACATCTTTGCTCCTAATGATTTTGTGATTTTCATAATCATATAAGCGATATCCAAAATCATTAATACCATATCCAATAAATGTACATTTCTTTGATTTTGCCTCAAGCTTTGTTCTATTTTCTTTATTAATATGGACAAAGGCCTCACAGCCAAAAGGCTTTAAAAAAGAGTAGTTTACCTTTTTACCTGTCCATGCTTCCTCTGGAATACCACCATCCAAGGAACTTGAAGGCCCTCTATTTATTAGATAAACAATGGTATCTACAGCATCTGCCCAAAATTGTAAAGGCAATCCTGCATGCAATCTCATGCACCTTGCACGCTCCATGATTGTTATGTTCATTCTTTCTGACACACCATTTTCTTGTGTTGTTCTTGGAACTGTCTTTTCTCTGCGAATTCCATGCTCTGAATAGTGCCTATCAAACTCTTTGCTGCAATATTCACCTCCATTGTCTGATCTGAGACACTTCAACTTCTTTCCTGTCTCAATCTCAACCAAAGCTTTCCATTTCTTGAAAGTATCAAATACATCAAATTTATTCTAAATACAATAAATCCATGTTTTTCTAGTTGCATCATCAATAAAAGTGACATAATAACGAGAGCCACCGAGAGATGATACCTAAGCAGGTCCCCATACATCTGTATGCACAAGCTCCAATTTTTCTCTCTTCTTTTCTTTCCCAACTCTGAGAAATCTGACTCTCTTTTGTTTTCCATAAATGCAATTTTCACAGAAATCCAAATCAACATTCTTCAAACCTGGCAACAAATTTCTTGAGTGAAGAATCTTCATTCCCTTCTCACTCATGTGTCCGAGCCTATGATGCCATAATCATGCATCTGCTCCTTTGGAAGTTAAAGCATTAACAGAGTTAGAAATACCATTTCATAAATACAATGTACCAACCTTTTCACCTTTTGCTTTTACGAGCGCTCCTTTGGTGACCTTCCAAGTTTTATCTGTGAAAGTTGTCACACAACCTTCACTGCCTAACTGCCCTGTTGAAATCAGATTTTTCTTCAGATCTAGAACATGCCTTACCTCCTTTAGTAGCCATTGGTTTCCATTCTGTTGTTTTACAAGAACTTTACCCATTCCAACAATTTTACAGGGTTTATCATCACCCAAACAAACTTGTCCAAAATCTCCTTGAACATAGTCATGAAAATATTTCTTATCAGGTGTGGCATGGAATGAAGCCCCTGAATCTACAATCCAAGAATTAGTAACATTTTCGAAAGAAAGAATCAAAGCATCTTGTAACACATCACCTATCACATTTGCTTCATGAATTTTTTCTTGCTGTGTGTCTCCTTCTTTTCCCTTCTGAGATCTACAATCTTTCTTTAGGTGTATTTTCTTTCCGCATTTCCAGCACACTATCCCCGATCTGGACTTGGATCTTCCTTTCCTTGATTTACTGCAATATCCCGAGCTCTTTCCTCTTTCCATTATCCTTCCCCTAAACTCTGCACTCAAAGCATTACTTGATGTCTCACCGAAACTTTTCCGTTGCATTTCCTCGCTAAGGATAGCACCGACAACATCATCAAACTTTAAAGTACTAGATCCAGAGATAGAGTTACTAATGGCCATTAATAAACCATTCCAAATCTCTGGCAATGAGCACAAGAATAATAGAGCTCTAACTTTATCATCAAATTTTACCCCTACAGAACTTAACTGACTGGTAACTGTATTAAAATCATTTAAATGGTCTGCAACAGATCCACCTTCTGACATCTTCATATTAAATAGTCGTTTCATAAGAAATACCTTGTTTGAGGCCGAGGGTTTTTCATATAGTTTCGCCAACATCTGCATCAAACTCTCTGTTGTTGTTTCCTTCAAAATATTGAAGGTGACTGACGCCGCAAGGCACAACTGTATTGTTCTGAGTGCCTTGCTATCGAGAATGTTCCATTCCGCGTCTGTCATGGCCACCGGCTTCTTTGTTTTTCCGCTCAATGGTAGGTACAGATCTTTCTGATACAGATAATCTTCCATCTACATCTTCCACAACGGGAAGTTTTGGCCGTTAAATTTCTTGACCCTAAATTTACCATCTTTTGCCATTGCTCCCACTCGAACCAGGAACCCTTCTTTCCTGCGAGTTTATCAGCCAAATAGACCTTCGGCTCTGATACCAGTTTTTAGAAAATTATATATTATGGAGCAATGCAACACATAAAATATGTGAAAAATACAAGCACACAAAACACATAAAACCAGAGAGACACAGATATACGTGGTTCGCCCAGTTTGGGCTACGCCCACCCCGAACAGCCAGTCCTTCCTTTCTATTATCCAGCAAAATAAAATAAAATTGAAGAGACAAAACCTACAGCAGATCTGTTGTAATATCCTTTGTTATCTCTCACAGTCTCCCTATCTGTTTCTCGCTCTGAGAATACACCCGTAATGCACAGCCACAATACAATACCCTCATATATACAAGGGGGTTGCCTTCTAGGGCAAAAAACCCTAAACTAAACATAACTTCTACCATCAGATCATCCGCCTATGAACGACCCAGATTGACTAGAAATTACTATACTTTTACAAGGCAATTTTACATCTGTTTTTAGCTTCGGGGGCGCTGCCCCCGAAACCCCCCACCAGGGGGGGCTCGAACCCCCCACGGTAGTGATTAATTACGGGTGGTGTTGCCGCCCCTTTTAAGGTACAGGGGTCCAATGCTGTGATACAAAGTAAACAAGATAATCAGGTTCCACACCCAACATCAAGTGGACTCAATCACTATTTTCTAGGGAGTTGTTGGTAGCTGCCCTGTAGAATAAATAGAGTAGAGCTAGAGCTTGGAAGAGTTAGTCAATTAAAATCAATTCTAGTTGAAACTTTGTTGCAAGATATTGATATTTTTATTATTTTACTCAGTGATCAAACTTTCAGAGATGTATGAGGTTATTCTTTTATGAAATGAGAAGACCGATTTCATTCGACTGATTTAAGTTTCAGAGAGCTAGGCTCATGGGTTAGGGCCCAATCCATGTTTCTCAAATTCTCTGTTGTTTTCATTCTTTCCTTTCTGTCATTTACTCAGTTTTTCTTCTTTCATTTAGTTAGATCTGCTTCTGATAGTTTCATTGCTGCTTAGTCTTTGATTTCAGTTTTCTATTATAGTTTTTCATTTGCTTGTGAGTAGTAGAATAGAGGATAAAAGTCTAAAAGCCGTGGATCTAGACTTCCCTTCTCATCTCTGTTGATACAGTTTGAGGAGGGTAAACCTTCCCACAGACTAAAAACATTGATTTCTATTCACTATTTCCATCTTTGCGTTATGCCTCCAAACCTTGCTTTTACGCCTTCATTCCCTCTTGTTTTCCGCTTATTTTAACTGAAACACCCAACTTTTTTCCCTAACATCAATTAAACACTTCAGCCACCTTATTCCTTTGTTCCTATTGGTTACGGTCGCCTTACTGATTTTAACGCAAAAACATTGGAAAAACCATTAAAGTTGACCTCCGCCTTTTCTCCTAAAAATCCCCGCTACCGTATTTCGCTCAACGTAGATCACAGTTTTCATTTGGTTCCGTTAACACTTACCGCTCCCATCTATCGATTGTGATATTTCAATCGCGCTCTGCTTCCAGTCCCACCTCCATGTCACCCATCGCAATCGCACGTTGCACCATTTTCCTCTTCCCTTCAAGTCTTATCATTCATGGTTTCCTTATCCTTTCTAATGCAAAATGCTTGAAAACTATCGTAATTTGACCTTCCACCCTTAATCCTCGAACTTCCTGCTACTATATATCGCAAATTGCAAATCGAAATGTTTTGTTCCTTCCGGTAACACTTATTGCTCCCATATGCCGATTGCGATATTGTGATCGTGCTCTACCGCCGGTCCCACCGCCACGCCACCCATCGTAGTCGCACTTCGCACATTCTCATTTTTTTCTTTTAGAATTACCACTTCCAAATTCCGATTGCAATATTGCGATCATGCTCCACCGCCGGTGCCACCACCACGTCACTCAACGCACATCGTAACTCTTTCTTATTCACATTTCAAATTTCACTCGTCACAATTGTTAACCCGTCGCACTTCGTACTTCATGAATTTTGCTCCATCGCATCTCCGCCATCGCACTTTTCGAATTATTCGGCTCAAAAGCCATTTTGTGCTATAATAAATTTCAAACCCCCTCTTTCCACTTCTAAGCCCCATTTCATGTGTTAAGCCCTCCATTAGCACCTTTTACCCTTTTTCTTCTCCAAATTGAAAATCAACATTTTCTCAATTAGAATTAAGTCATGGATAGTTTAGCTACATGGATAGAAGCATGGTAGATAGAGCATAAGATAATTAGGGTGTGTTTAGCTGATTGGCCAAGTTAAGTGTGGTTTAAATTAGTTTCTTTTCCGCAACTTAGTTTAGATTCTTTCCAGTCATTTCCTTTCAGCAAATTAATTTAGTTTCTTTATGTCATTTCCTTTCTGCATATTAAATTAGTGTCATTTCATTCATTTCCTTTCTACAAATTGAGTTTGTTTCCTTTCTATCATTTCCTTTCAGTAATTTACTTCTTATTCTTTATCATAGTTTAAGAGATAACACCCTTTCGCAAAGCAGAAGAGGATGACATGAAAAGAATGCATCCGCTGTGTATATAGCACTGTCACCTCCAACTTTGTACGAACCCTGGATTGATAATGTAAAGTAGGGTAGCCCCTGGGAGTTGCGACACTCTTGGTGGAATACTAGGGCTCACCAATTTTTGGCGTCGTTTCCGGGGAGGTGTCTAGTATATGCTTTGATTGTGTTTTTAACATTCTTTTCTTCTTTCCTTTCTTTTCATGTCATTTTAGAAATATTGAAAAAATACAAAAAGATTTGATTTTCATGCCTCGTAGGAATAGGAATACTCAAAGAAAAAACTTACCTAAAACCCTAATCCAGATTTATACAGTAAAACAATAAAATACAGAGATGCACCATAAATAATGTTTCATTTCATTAATATCAAATAATAGAAATATCCTTACAGACATAATGGAAATAAAACAGCTAGGGTGCTGGTAGCTTATCTCTAAGAAGAGATGTGGTGGCTACATGCCTCTAAACTATGTTACAATGAGGCTCGAGGGACTATTTATTATTTAGAAACAATGAAAACTCTAAACGTTCAAAAAACTAACCCTAGGAGATGAAGCGCCAAAATTGTGGGCTCTGTTTGAGTAAATTGGTGATTCAACTTCTCAGGGATGTAACTTTAACATCCGATCTCCGTTTGATGCGCTCAATAGCTCATCAGAAAGATCTATCCAAGGATTACAACTTTTGGTGTGAGCAACATTAGTCCATTGAACCATGTTGCTCCCGATTTTCCAGAAAAAATGTCGTTAAGGGCCAAAAAACGACTCCAGAAGTTCACGACTCGAAAAACTGCTAAAAATAGTAAGCTGTGCTGAAATTGAAAAATGAAAGAACTGATGGTGGAATTTCAAATGGAATAGGTGGGCAGCCACCAATATCCACCTGGATCATTAGGGCCCCAAAACGACTCTGGGAGTGCAGGACCCGAAAACCTGCTAAAAATAGTAAGTTGTGCTGAAAGTGAAAAGTTGCAAAAATTGATGGTGTGGGTCCAAATGGAATAGGTGGGGGCCACCGATATCCACCTGGATCATTCTTTCCTCCTTAGGAAGCAATGTTCACCATTGCATTGAGATCCTCCATGAGATGAGGCAAATTCTGCTGAACTGGGTATTAGATTTGTTGAAGATGTCATGGAACTGCGAGCGAACATGCTTAATGCGTTTAGTAAATTTGGTTTCTTTATCACTACAGATTCTGTTTATGTAGTCACATGAGGTATGGAAACATCAGGTAGTGGTCCGTCGGGGGTCATATCAATGGAGTGCTTGTCTTGACAGTGTAGAGAAACCTCTGTGAGTGAGGAGAAAATGTCCTTGTATTCCTCCATGGCTTTGTCCATTTGCTATAACCGTGTAGGGGAGCCCTATTTTGATGTTGTGGCCACAATATTATTCTTTCCTTGTGAGTGAGTTGTAAGGAAAATAAATTTCCTGGTTTGGGAAAAAAATCTTATTGCATTGTTTTGCAGTAGTCAAAGAGATGACAGGAGGCGGTACTACCTCTGGTATCCTATACAAGTTATTTCAAAAAGTAATATAACAACATGAGGCCTAGAATCATACACATCATGTCGCCTCCACAAGTATGGTTGGCCCAATAATACATCAGCTACATCAAGAGGAGCAACATCACACAATACCTCATCCGTGAATGGCTTGATACTGTATGGAAGGCGAAACTGCTGGTGGACACAGAGATCTCTCCTTGGGTGAAGCCACCTGATTTTATACGGCTGTAGGTGTGCTATGGTTGGTAGGCCACGCTACTTCATGACCTCTGCTAAAATGAGGTTCTTTTGGCTTCCGCTATTGACAAGGAATTGTAGTGGAGAACCCTTCACCCACATCTGTGAATGGAAGAGGCGCCCCTCCTCCTCTGGATCCTCGAGATCCTCCTTCTAGATCTTGGTGGTGGCAAAAATGGCACTGGGATCCACATCAATGATATGCTTCCTTTTGTTATTGCCTTTGTATGGTTCCGACTCAGGATCAAAATATGCATTTGATTTGGGTGCCTTTAGTTTGGCCACCAACAACTATTTGGCTCGACACTCATTTGTGTTGTGTGTGGTGCTGCTATGAAATTCACACGACTTCCACATGTCCTTCTTTTGATTTGTGGTGTTGTTATGAGTTGCCCCACTTTTTCCCTTGCCCCTTGTTCTACAGTTCGGGGGCGCCTTTCCCTGGCTTCAGATTCGCAGATCCAAAGTCTCGTTTCTTCTTCTTAAATTTATGCTCGATATTGGTGGCATAGCAATATGCCGTGCCAAGCGATATAATGTCGAGGAACTCAAATTCCTCTTGAACTTATCTGTGCAGACAACTATAGTACTTGAGCACCAAATGTCTCTCTGAATCTTTAATACCCAACTTTGTGCGCAAGGTATGGAACAAATTCGTCAGTTCGTGCACATCTTGATCCCTTTGCTGTCACAGCGTGGTCCAATGGATGCACTTGTGCTCATAGCTCCCCATGGGGTGATATTGTTCCTTGATGCCATCTCAGAATGAATTCCAAGTGGGTGCGATTGAGAATAGAGAGGGTTCCCCCTCGTCCTTTTTCTCATAGTACATTTCCCATGAGTCCTTAACATGGGGGGCGGCTTTGAGGAGTGAAAAAATAATATTTCTTTCTTTCTTTCTTTCTTTCTTCTTCTTCTTCTTCTTCTTATTTTTTTTTTTTTTTTTTTGTTTTTTTCGGTCAGAGAAATCACGGACTGAGAAATACCCTTCTAGAAAATTCAACCATCTATTGACGACATTTGCATCTATCTGGCCTTCAAATAGAGGAATGTCAAATTTTACATGTATGTTGAAGGGAGTGGAGCCTCCAGAGTGGTCGTTGGATGCAGATGCACCATAGGTGGGCAGTCGTTGAAGGATCTCAGCAAAGTTATCCATCATCCCATTCCTTTGTTTCTCTAGGGCCTCCTCGAGCAATATTTTTATAGGATATCATGCTCCCTCATCTTTATTTTCTTCCGCCATGGGAGGTCATTGGGGTTTGCGAGGTTGATCTTGCAAGGGTTCAACCAGGTCGAGCCCTAACTCCTTATACCCTGACTGCGTTGGGGGCATGCAAAGAAAAACAGAGAAAGAGAAGACCGCTTTGATACCACTGATCCAGATTTATGTAGGAACACAATAAAATACAGAAATAGACATAAACACAAAGATGCAACAGAAATAATACTTCATTTCATTAATACCAAATAACAAAAATATGCTTACAGAAATAATGGAAATAAACTAGCTAGGGTGCTGGTAGCTTATCTCTGAGAAGAGATGTGGTGGCTACATGCCTATGAACTTTGTTAAAATGAGGCTCGAGGGCCTATATATTATTGAGAAACAATGGAAAACTCTAAATGTCCAAAAACCTAACCCTAGGAGATGAAGTGCCAAAACGGTTGGCCCCGTTTGGGTAAATTGGTGATTCAACTTCCCAGGGACATAAATTTGTCTTTTGATCTCCATTTGATGCACTCAATATCTCATTAGAAATATCTATCTGAGTACAAATTTTGTTGTGAGAAACATAAGTACATGGACCCATGTTGCTCCCAATTTTCCAAATTTTTTTTGTTTAGGGCCTCAAAATGACTCCAGAAGTTCAAGACTCGAAAATATGCTAAAAATAGTAACTTGTGCTAAAACTGAAAAACTGAAAGAACTGATGGTGGTGTTTCAAATGGAATAGGTGGGCGGCCACCAATATCCACCTGGATCATTAGGGCCCCAAAACGGCTCCGGGAGTGCAGGACCCGAAAACCTACTAAAAATAGTAAGGTGTGCTGAAAGTGAAAACCTGCAAGAATTGATGGTGTGGGTTCAAATGGAATAGGTGGGTGGCCATTGATATCCACTTGGATCATTCCTCCCTCCTTAGGAAGCAATGGTCCAGTTATGCAGATTATTCCCTCTTGCGGACAAGAGCGATCTCCCTAGTATTATACGAGTAGCTAGAAAAAAACATCCATTTGGAAACCTTTTTATCTAGACTAATTGCATTTCAGAATTATTATAAATAAAGAGAGAGGACATGCCCCTACCTTAAAATCCAAATTTCGATTCAGTATTTCTTCCTGTCACTCCAAAGAGGCTTATTTAATAAGTAGAACCTGCATCAAAGACAAGACAAAAGAATCAAAGCATCTGCAACATATAATAAGTAAGAAAAGATAATCCAACTTAGTGATCAAGGAGTCTAAGTATTGATGTTATTCAATAATCACAATAACAACTCAATGAGAAAAAGAGATCCATATGTATTATCTTGAATGAAAAGAGTAATCTTACAACCTGATGCCTTGATTTCGTACAAATTTCTCTTGGGGTCCTGAACAATCCTTCTTCCTTTAGTTTTACAAGCCTTCCTCTCTGAATAACAACATAGAGTTATGGACATAAGGGTGTGATCATTCTCATGCCAACGACAATGAGTGTAGAGATTATGCACTCTTGGGAATTTCTTCAGCAATACCTTTACAATTTCAGCATCCAATATCTACCCTTGAGACTGAAACTTGAGCTCAATTTATAGGAAAATGGAGGTAGTTTGAGTTCCATGAAGAGGGGAATGGATTCCTCTCATGAAGGGATTTGAGCTCCATGGACCAAGGGATAAGCTCCAAGAGTGGGGGGATAAAGCTCGAACTGATCACGCCTCTAGAAGCTTCTAGTTGGGAGAATATTCGACCAGCTAAGCTTCTAGAATTTACTTTTTCTTTTATTTGAATTTTAACAGAGGTACACAGGTTTTAGTAGCAGAACGTGCGGGGGCTGCCACAGTTTATAGACCAAGTATCTGCAAACTCGTAGGAAAAGGCTAGAAAAAGTGTGGAGGTAGAATTTTAAGGGTTTTAAAGAGATTTTCTCCAATTCCAAGACTTATTTTAGGAACATTAGGGTTTTTGAATTCTAAGGGAGCACAATATAGGTAGTGATAAACCTATACAGATAGTCAAATGTCATGGTGACAAAATAACGTGTAACATATTGCCCCCTAAAGTTTGAAGTATGAGGTTATGTTGAAGAGTGACGTGCTTTATCATTCTGAGGATTGGATTGGGGACATCGGTCGAAAACCTGTAAAAAAATTCAATGCACACACACACACACACACACGCACACATATATATCATCGCTGAGGTAGGCATTCCAATACTCAGATCAAAACTAACTAAATGTTCTGGTATAGATATGGTTTCAATATTTCTTCAGAGTAGACACAATATGGGCACAACCATATGTCATGAGTAGTCTACTGTATCATGAATAATAAAAATCCTCGCAACCTAGATGGTGGAAACTAGATCTAGGGTCTTGATTTCCGCTTCTCGAACCAGTACAAATCTATCCATGCGATTGATTGTGTCGAATTCAAACATGGTAGAAACCACTTGATTACCAGTCAATGATGTGAACTGTTAACACGTGTGAGATAAACCACCAATAATGAAAATGGCTCTCAAAATACTCGTGTACAATCCATGAAGTGTGAATGGATGATTTGCAGTCGAACACTTCATATAATCATTCGATTGAAGGTCAATGATGCAACCTGCCGTCGAAGGCGAGAAACCTACCATTAGGGCATGTAGATCCCAAGGTACTGATAGGATTCTAGATCAATTTTCTAGATGATGAGCCTTTGTCGATAGAAAATGATCCATCACAATAAAGCCTACGACACGAAACCATTTGGTTAAGTTTTGAATAAATATTTACAAGGACTAACTTAGGGATGGTCAACGTGAATGGAGACGAATGTTTGCAATGAATGGTTTATTTGAACTCTGTCTTGAACACATAATGACACTACAAATGGCTTGGCAGCCATTGACCTAAAGCTAATACCTAGAAACCGGCTGAAGACTTTCAATGTGGTTTGATTAACTGTTAGACAAAGGGTTTCCCAACCCAGGTACAAGTGTGACAAAGTGTCGTGTTCAAGAGTGGCATGCCACTTTCTAAACAAGAGTGACAATTGGATTTTTTTTCTCTCTTTCCCCCCACCATTACTGGCAAGTACCTCTTTATTTATAACAAGCTTGAGGAGGATAATATTTTCTTGTTTGTGTAAGCTCATCCTTCGGATGAGTCCATCTTAGTATTAAAATCAAACCCTAAGAAGGAGTGATCTAGTCCTGTTTTGTAATCGACATGTCCTTTATTGTTAAATTTTAACGAGTCCAGTATAGGAGAAACTCGGTGTTTTTCAATTTTAGGGAGTCAGAAGAAAAACATAAGTAAACTCCGTGGTTTTTCTTTTTCCTAAATTTAGTCTCTCAAGCCCGAAAAAAGGATAAAATAATATAGGAGAGAACTCTATTGACCATGATTAGTCAACGTATAACTTTTTCGTAATTAGTCCATTTTAGTTCGGAAAAGGTGAAACTTATACTGAAGGGACGACTTCTCATTTACTTTAACGAGTTTGAATAGTCAAGTACTTGGCGATATTTTGATATTTAGAGAGTCTCAAAAGGGCTTAAAAGAGAAATCCAGGGTTTCACTTTTTCGTAATTTTTCAAGAGCCCTAAAAAGTGATAAAAGTATACTCAGTGTCAAAATAATTACTTTCACCAACAAATCCTGTATCCTGCACAAAAACTCAAAAGATTACACATACGTGTTTCCAAGATGTAAAAAATATTTAAAAATACATTTTGAAGTGAAAAATAAATAAAATAAAATATTTTATTCATTCAAAAACTGTAAAAGGAATTAAAACAAAACCATTTTCACCTTTTGTATTCAGAGCAATGAATTGAGAGCTTTTGAAAAAAAGGTTCCGTAGCAACTATCAGGAGAACCGACCGTCCATTCCTTGAATCATCATAACCAGGTAATCCACATCATCTTCTTCTTCATTTCTATCCATTTCATTTTTATTTTTAAGCCTCAATTTCATTTTTTGGGAGGATTTTATGTTTAAAAATGCGCTCTCGGGGGTCTATAGATCATGCATATGAAAACTATGGACCCCGATAATTTTTTAACTTAAAAAATATCAAACTATTGCTGTTTTTGTGTGGAGCTCGTGCGAACGTCTACACTGTCTCCTCACAAAAACTGTGGGGGTGCCGTGAACGTTTTAGAATTCAAAAATTCTCTTAAAAATGGTTCAAGTTTTAGACTCAAATGGTTTCTAACTTTCAAATATGTTTATTTGTAGGTAATTCCACCATAATAGAGTGGCGTGAATGTGAACATGAGCTTATAGAAAATAAAGCCATGGATGATGCTACCAAAATACGTGCATTGCAGGCTTGTGGTTAATATAAGTTCTGGGCTATCCAAGGTATGAAAGCACAAGTAGAGTTGATGACATGGTTAATAAATGCATGGGAAGTTCAAGACCAATGCTTCATCATTGGTGACCATCGGCTCGAAATCGAGCTAGAGGACATTTATTTTCTTACTGGATTTTCCCAGAGAGGAGAAAACATATCCTTGTTTGGAGCCAGACAGGGTGGCCTACCTGTTGCCATCTACAAACAACATTTTTGCAGTGATGAGGTAGACTCAAAATATATTCGCATATATATTAAAACTATCTTGCGATTGGATCTCAAAGTGATTAGATTTACAATAACTAGATTGTGTGGGAGTGCCACTCCACATGTAGCCACTAAATCACAAATGCAGACTGCAATAGAGTGTCTCGGAGGGACCATATTTAACTAGTGCAAAGGGGTATTGGCCAACATGAAATGCCAATTAACTAGAGCAAAGAATGCAAAGTTGAAAAAATTTGGTTATGGTGCCATTCTCATTTCTTTTGCTTTAGAGAGAATCCTGCTTCTCGCCCCTTAGCTGATTACAGTAGATCGTGGGGAACCTCGGATGGTACGTTAAGTTTCATTAATGGCCTGCCGTGGTGGCGATGGTAGTTTAGTGGTTTGGTTCACTCTGACATAGTTTATGTGGCTAAGAAACCAAGTCTTCACCGTCAAAGACTTCCCCTATGCATGAATGTATTACAAAGGTGATATAGAGACATCTTTGCCTCCAGGGGTGCAGTGGGATGAGTTAGGTAAGTGAATCATTTTGATGTTTTTAATATATTTTTATTTATCGTCCAATACTGACAAAAATATTTAAATACATATATCGGTCCACGATGACCAGCTACACTCCGCCACTTTGATAGGCAGCAAGAATAGCCTATAGCGCCCCCACAGGATCAGGCAGCAGAAATCCTAGTAGATATGGAACACAACCTGGAGAGGTTAACCATAGACATGCCTGAGACAGGAACAAATGAAATTCCTCTTAGGCTTCAACGACATATAACAGGTGTTCCAGGACCATTTAGGAGATTTTTTGCAAGGTGGCGCGTGTCATAGTCTATTACCATGATCATAATCACAGATAGTGGATGATCATTGTGGATCGACATTGTTTTTGTTTTTTTTATCAGTATCTATTAGATCATAAGGTGTTTGAACCTATGATCGATGTAATAGTTTTTAAAACAAACCTATCTATGATAATACTACTTTATCTGAGTATCTTGTTCAACATGGATCGAATTTTTTTTTGGTTTAATTTGTTAATGTTGCAAATGGCTATTTAGAACACGATTAGCTAATGCATCGGCCAATGTGTTTAAATTTCTTGAAATATGTTGATATTCAATGTAATCAAATTGTCGTTCCAAGAGACGAACCTTCAAAAATAATCTCAATAACAATGGATTTTTAATTGCATATACCCTGTTTAAATGTAATACAATAAGTTCAAAATCCAACCTAATGATCAAACGTCAAATACCAAATGAAATGGCATCAGATAATAACTCAATGTTTGTGCTATATTCTGCAATATTTTTTGTTTTTTGACCGAGGCATACCCCATGCATAGAATCTAACTCATCGGTGGGTGAATAGATAACCCAAGCCACAGACGAGATATTTCGTGTACTATGACAAGCACCATTAGCAAAACCAATGTTTGTTTGAAGGGATGTCGAAATCTGCAATATCAAGAGTAATCAACATAAGCAGAGATTGTAGTAACAACAAAACTAATCTAGGCACACTTATCTAAAAAGTAACTATTGTACAAGAGAGACCTTCACATGAAATTCAAGCATAATATCTCTTAAGATAAAGACCATTTCTAGGCTTATCTAAAGAGACCCCGTCATAATCAGTCGATTCATAGGCTCCTTTTGCAAGCACACGCTTGACAATGTAGGGACCATGCCACATCGGTTCGAATTTTCCAGCGCCTAGCTTATCGTTAGCTTGATCATATACTAAGACTAGGTCACCTTATGAAAAAATATGAGGGGTAACACTTTGATCATACTGAGCTTTTGCACGTTTCTTATGATACTTGGTAGCTAATGCAGTGGTGCGTCGAGTCTCATCTAACTGTACTAAGTAAAAAAATTGTTTTTCCTCTTCAAAGGTAGCTAGTAATAACTCAATGGCTAATTGGAGTGACGGTGTTTTGAATTCAATGGGTAAAAAAACTTCTAAACCATAGAAACGTTGAATAGGAGTGAACCCTGTTGTAGTTTTTGCAGAGATTCGCTATGCCCAAAGTGCCGAAAAAAGCATGGTATTCCAATTCGATTTGTGAGTTCTGATAATCCTTTTAATCATGGTGGTTAAAACCTTGTTGATAGCTTCAACTTGACCATTATCCTGCAGGTAATATGGAGTAGAGCTATCATGGCGCAGGCCAAGTTGATCAGAAAGTTCGGTTATCATTATATTTCGAAAATGAATCCCATGGTCTGTGATAATAGCTTGAGGCATACTAAAACAAGCAATTACATGATTGAATACGAAAGTAGCTGCAATTTTGTCATCTGCCATGAATGTAGGCATCACCTCGTCCCATTTGGTAAAGTAATCTACAACGATAATAATATACCCATGCCCCCCGACCGAGTGAGGGTTACATGTAATGAAATTAATGCCCCATTTCGCAAAAGGACCAACATCAATGATTGGGTGAAGAGGAGCTAGGAGTGCACACATATTTTGATCAAAAATTTGGTAATTGTGTCATTTTCAGACCGTAATAATACAAAATTTGAATAACGATGACCAAAAATAACCAGCACGTAATATCTTTTGGGTTGTGGAAAACCCAAACATATGACCACCACACGCTCCAGAGTGGAAATCATTCAAAACTCTTTCAGCCTCTTCGTGAGTTAGACAATGTTGAAAAATAGAATCCGCACCACGACGATAAAGAGTGTCCCCAACAATATTGTATTGCTGGGATTGATATCAGATTCTCCGTTGAATTGAACGTGAAAGATTTGGGTGGAAGGTTTGGGTTTGAAGATATATAATGATATCTCCATACCATGGATCTAATGTACTAATGAGAAATAAAGATTCATCTGCAATGGGATTCTCTACCATGGTTTCCATCTAAGTATTGGGTAAGTCACACATAAGTTCTGTAAACACTAGTGATTTCTTGATTTAGATTTCTCGAATTCCAAATAAAACTCTTGTAAGATGACAATCCATTTATAGAATTTGCCCCGAGTAATTTTTTTGTAAAAATATACATCATCGGGTTGCAATTAGATATCACAGATTCAGAGCTGTCTTACGTAACAATATGTAGTGACAAAATCATTGGACAGCTTGCACTGCTTCCAAGGCCAATTTTTCCACATGCAAATATTTGATTTCCATCGGGTTAAGATTTCGACTTAGATAATAGATCACATGCTCATTGTGAGATTCATCCTCTTGAACCAAAACCATTCCAGTGGTGGAATAAGAGGCAACTAAGTATAAAAATTAGTCCTTGTGGTAATTGGGAGGATGTAATAATGGTGCATGGGTCATCACGTGTTTTAATGCATCAAAATATCTATTAGAAATCTCATCCCAAATAAAAGGAACACTTTGTTTCAACAATCGGGTAGAACCTTTTGTTAACTCAGCATATATAGTTTGAGATAAATCTATGTAAAAAATTTTCTTTCCCTTGCAAACTTTGGAGTTGGCGAAGTGTGGAAGGAGGAGGCAAGTTGATGATAGCCTCAACCTTCGAGGGGTCGACACAAATGTTGTCTTTTGAAACGATGAATCCTAGTAATCACCCTGATTGCACACAAAAACACATTTGTGTGGGTTCAAACGAATCTTGTAATGCCTACATATCATGAACACAACTCATAAGTGCGTAGGATGATCATCCCTGCGTAAAGAGTGAGTAGGTAAATAATCTAGATAAGGTTGTACAATATGTTTAATATCGTGAAAAACATAAGACATGGCCCTTTGAAAAGTTGCACCAACATTTTTTAATTTGAAAGGTAATTTGCAATAAGAAAATCCCCCCCAAGGACATATAAAAGTTGTTTTTGGTTGATCGACAGGGAGTATGTTGATTTGATTATACCCAGAAAATCCATCCATAAATGAGAAAATTTCATTTCTGGCACAATCATCAATAATTTGGTCAATATAGGGGGTAGGATAATTTTCTTTCTGACATGCTTTATTAATATCCCTATAATCGACGCATACTCGTATAGTCCCTTGTTTCTTGGTAACATGAAATATATTAGATACCCAATCTATCAATGGAATTGGATAAATAAATCCTGCTCGTAATAGCTTTTCAACTTCAGCTTTGATAGCAGCAGCTTTTCGCAGATGTATTAGACGCAATCTTTGTCTAACAGGCTTAGAATCTGGGTACGTCTTGATTTCATGAATGAAAATATTATGATCGATTCCTGGAATATCTTCGTATGACCAGGAAAATATGTCTCAGAATTCTTGAAATAGGGATTTGTATGTGTTAATCTCTTCAATCATACAATAAGCGCCTATATGAATGTTTTCAATAATTCCATGTTTAACTAGTATGTCGATAGGAACTGTGGTAGAAATATTTCCCAAATTACTCTCAAAATTTGAATTTGTGATCGATATGGGATTATGTGGTTCCTCTATATAATCAATTGTAAAAATAGATGAAAAATAATTTTCAAACCTATCAAGATCAGGTAAAAACGAAGATATATGATGTAGATCATCCCAGGGTAATTCATCCAAAGACAAAAATTCTCAAATACTTTCATCAGCCTGAAACACTTGTTGAAAAGGATCAGAAAGTGATGTCAAGCCTGAGCTTGATAGAGAAGAGGATTATTCGTTAATCACATTTATTTGATCAGAATTAATTGAAAATGTGTCATAAAACGACTGTATTGCTACATATGCCATTTCAAGAGGACTCAAAGGCATCTCGTCATTGAAAGAGTCTAGTTTTGATTCTGAAGGCACTACCAAAGTGTCATCGAATGGTATAGTGCTTGATGAGATCATATTGATGTTGGAAATGGTACACAGTACGTTGGGTGGAGGCATAGAGAAATTTCACATTAGAGTGGAGTCCTTTACTAAACCTACACCAACATCTTCATATGGGATAGTCGTTCTTTCAACATGTTGGATACTATCTATAGAAGCAGGGTAAGACTAATAATATGACAACTGATCAATTTTCACAATCTTTCCTTTATGAGGGAACATGATTAACTGAAAGATGGATGAAACAAAAACAATCATGGCATAAGACCAACTACGACCCAAAATAAGGTTGTAATCCAGAGGGGCATCAACAACTTCCACATCTAGATTAACAATTTTGCCTTCTACTTCTATAGGTACATCTTGGAGTATTCCGTATGGATGAAATCCTATTCCATTAAAGGCTTTAAGGATTGTCGGTGATTGGTTGAGTGTTGGAGAACTGAGATTTTTCCAACAGTTTACCGGAATTATGCACGTGGATGCTCCCTCGTCAATTACAGTTCGGAAAATTTGTCTGGATTTGAATAATACTGGTATCTGAAAATCCATATGATGAGGGAGTCTCGGTGAAAATTTTTCTAGATCAAAGACCATGAGGTTATAATCCTGTGTTAGATGATCCAAATATAATAATTTAAAGTTAGGATAAAAATATTTATTAAATTAGAATATTTAATAAATATTAGAGACACTTAGAAATAGAATATTGTTAGAAAAGATAGGACTCTAGAATTGAGTCATATCTTAGGCTCTAAAATAGGAATAAAGTTAGTAGATTGGATAGAAGATCATTTATTGTAAATGGACACTTGTTATTTTTTCAAGTGGTCCATAACTAAATTAAGTTAGGACATATAGCTTATAAATAGGTTAGTCTCCTAATTGCAAATTAATGGAAGTTTACGTTTGTAAACTCTTGCAATTTGTTATGTAATTTCTTTTCCAATATCAATAAAATTACGTGTTTGAGGACATTTTTGTATTAATGTGGTATCAGAGTCACCAGTAATGCAGATGATGTGAAGGTGGAGATTTCAGCTTTGCAAACTTTTGGAAAATTCTCTTAAAGGATGAATTGGTATGCAATCTATTCAATTTTTTTAAAGGAAAAGAAATTTAATTATTAAATTGATTTTAGATTTTAAATCTGAAAATCAATTTTTTAATTTAAGATTCAATTTGTTTAAAAAAAAAAAATTCAATTTTCTGCTTGCTTCGAGTCCGAATCTATCTCCATATCTGATCGAGGTTCACCCTTCTCTCCTGAGCTTTCATCCTCGAAGCTCTATTATAGTATAATACTGTTGGTAAAGGGGAGAGCCTGTCATTTGTATTTTGTGATTTGAGTTATTGTTGCCAGTGTGCAATGGAGAAACGTCACATTTATTGAAAAAAAAAACTATTGAGAAGGCGAATAAACCATTCAGGAACTGATGCTATGTTACGGAACTTACAAATAATTGATGTCAGAGTCTAGATGAATGTAAAGACCAAACTATTAAGAATGGGACTCAGCATCAGATGTATGGATTTGCTAAAAAAAATTGGATGGTTGTTGCACCGCATTCTCTTTGTTTTTTCTAGTTCGATTTAGTAATTGTGGATTGTAAACTTCCCGTGAGAGGGCATAAATCAGTTTTGGTGCATTATTTCTATGTTCCGTCATTTCAAGGGAAGTATTTTTCAAAACACGCCTTTCCATACTATCATGATTAGGATCATATTCCTCTAAGATTCGGTTAGTTTCAACAGCTCTGCAAAACTCTTCACACAATTCAGATGCAAGTTTTTTTCTAAAAAAACAACGAACTCCATGAACAACATCCAGATCTGCAACTTCCATGAGGTCCATGATTTCTCCCTTTCCAGGTAGAGTGATTGCCTTTGCTATGAACTCTTTGTCCAAACTCAAATCGCAAAGAATACTTCTTAGTCCATTGACAAATTTTGGGTCCACACCCAATGGTTGATTATGTTGTGCCTTATCTATGAGAGAAAGCATGAGTTTTCTTGCCAAATGTCTGGCCAACCTCCCACTGGTTAAGTTCATCTAAATCATGTGCAAGTAGAAAGTACAAATCATCATCAATGATATATGAAACAAGACGCATTGGAGCACTATAATTGCGTAGTAGAGAGGGAATTGGTCTTTCAGGAATGTCAGCAAAGACAAACTCTTCTTCCTCCTTTTAAATACAGAGGATTACTGTTGAAACAGAATGCCCTTCACTAATAAAGTACTGCAGAGATTTTGTTGAAAATATCCAAATCTGGAATCAACAAATGTGACGAGTGTTGGAACTGATTCTGTACCTCCCAATACAGAGACAAATATAGAAGAATGCAGATCAAAAGGAAGCACGCAACAAGGATCATTGGATCATTTTGTACATGATTGAGACAACAACTTTGGCCTTTTTTAAAAAATATTTGTAATGTAAGTGGGATCAATTTTTTTGGGAGTTGTAATATTTTGTAAAATTTGGACTTATAAGGGAAACAATTGTAATTTTTTTTTTGGAGCAATAAGGTGAAGTAAAAAAAAAATGAAAATTTTGTCATTGTTTTTGGAGGAATAAGTAGAATTTTTATTTTGGAGGAATAAGGGTTATTATTTGTAACTCAAAGTAATTTTTTTACTTTGAGGGGGGGTAGATTTTTTTTAAGGATATTTGTAAGGACATTGTCAAGCGGTCAAATTTGAAAGGATTTCATTGTAGACACTTAATGAGAAATTGACTAGAGCCAAGTACAAAGCTCAGTCATTTTTTTTTTTTCAACGACTATACAAGGGTCAAGGCCAAGCCCCGATAGATCGTTTTTTGCGTGGCGTGTGTTGTTTTTGGTGTGGCGTGTTTCGTGTGACGAGTTGCTCATTTTTTTCTTGTACTTGATTCTTTTGGTGCACTACTTGAACACTATCATGTCAAAGTTAATTAATCTGTTCTTTGAATTTGATAAGCTAGACGGGGTGAAATCTTATAAGACATGGAAATGTCTAATTGAAAGAACTCTCATTTATAATGAATTGTGGCATGAAATATGCGATGGAAACATTAAGCCTAATAAACCAACAGATGCAGCTTCACTTGAAAAATGGGAAGTAAAAAATGCCAAGGCATTAGCTCTTATAAAAGCTTCAGTTAATAATTAAACGTACATACATATTGAAAATTCCTCAGATGCATGGACTGCTTTACGTACATTCAAAGATCTCTTTGATACACAACATGAATCAAAGAAGTTTGATCTTTAATTAAAATTGCTTCAACAGAAATTAACTGAAGGTGGTGATGTCCTTGAGTATATTTCACGGCTTAAAAACATTAAGCAATAAATAATAAATGTTGGTTTTCAAGTTGTCGATGAAAGTTTCTTGACTACGATTTTAATTGCTGGATTTCCATCATCATATACAATTTTTTTGGAAACTTTACAAGTCAATGGAAAGTTAGAGAAGATAAAGTTTGATGATTTGAGTGACATGTTAGCCCAACATGATAAACCTTTGGGAAGAAGAAACAGATTGGAGAAGATGTCTTCTTCATCGAAGCCAGCTCAAGTAACTCCTCAGTTGATAGTTCAATAAACCGAGGAAGAGGAAATTTCAATCAAAATCAAGCAGCCCAAGGTCGTGGTCGTAGTCAAAGCAGAGGAAACAATTTCAACATAGGCTACAATTCAGGCAGGAGCAATTTTCAAGGAAGAGGCAACAATCAAAGCAGAGGATATAATCAAGGCATTGGACAAAGTCCAGGCAGAGGACAAACTCAGAATAGAGGCCAAAGTAGAGGCAGAGGACAGTCTCAAGGTAGAGGCAGAGATTTCAGTCAATTTTTTTGCAGGAGATTTAACAAAGTTGGCCATTATGCAAAAGATTATAGAACTTCAATTGAGAAAATTCCCAAGTTTCATCCAAACTTTGCACAGTTTGCAAATGATGAAGATGATCCTGATGGTTCCGAATATGTCTTCACCAATACAAAATCAACAACTTTATAGGTTTCAACCTTTATTAGAAGTGATTGTGAAGATGCATGGATTATGGATACAGGTGCAACTCAATACATGACTTTTTGATGGGATTTATTTTGGAGCTTCCAACAATTCCATCTGAATTCAATCTATCTTGTTGATAAAACAACGCATACTCCTTCAGGCAAAGGTGTAGTTAAAGTTTTTTTACCTGGCATTGGAGAAAGAATGATTTAAAATGTATGGTATGTCCCAACATTTAAGCAATTTTTTTTATCTTTAGACACGATTTGAAAAGCAAGACATATGGTGATTATGGAAGATGGCTTAGTTAAAATTAACTCAGTCAAATAGAACATGAAAATAATAATGACAGGTTATGAAGATGGAAAACTGTTAAGGATGAAAGGGACAGTTATTCTAAGAAATTCTGACTTTGCAGGAGCAGCAAGTACAGAAATTTCACCGATCAGATTGTGGCATGTAAGATATGGCCATCTCAACTTCGAAAGTCTCTCTCAGTTACAAAAACAGGGAATGGTTAAGGGACTTCCAACATTCAAAAGGGGAAATGCAAAGTGTGAATCTTGCATTTTTGGAAAACAACATTGAGAGACTTTTCCTACAAGTTCATGGCGTGCAAACATGCATTTGCAGTTGGTTCACAGTGATATTTGTGGACCCTTACCAACTTCCCTCGGAGGATGCAAATATTTCTTACTCTTTATTGATGATTTTAGCAGGACGACTTGGGTATATTTTTTGAAGCAAAATTCAGAAGCATTTGAAAAGTTTAAAACTTTTCGTCAGCTTATTGGAAATGAAGTAAAGGAGAATATTGGCACTCTTAGAACTGACAATGGTGAAGAATTCACTTCAAATTAATTCAAAATGTATTGCATGGATAATGGCATAAAACGACATCTTACCAATGTCTACACTCCACAGAAAAATGGAGCAGTAGAAAGAATGAATCATACCTTGTTAGGAATGGCGCGATCTATGTTAACTTTCAAAAAGTTAAGTCCTTTTTATTGGGCCGGAGAAATTCATACCACTGTCTACTTAAGAAATAGATCTCCCACTGCTTCTTTGGACAGAATCACACCTTATGAAGCATGGTTTGGCTTCAAACCTTGGGTTAAACATCTCAAAGTTTTTGGATCAGTATGTTATGCCTTAGTTCTAAAGGAAAAATGAACTAAGCTTGATTCACGAAGTTTGAAGTGCACAATGATTGGGTATTCTAATGAGAAGAAAGGGTACCGAATTTTTTCAAAATGGGAAATCTATTGTAAGCAGAGATGTGATTTTTGATAAAAATGAGAGTAAGAGTGCTGAAGAAGTTCAAAGTATTCTTCAAAAGTTAGAAACAAAAAGTGATAAAAGAAACAGAAATCTACAAAGTCAACCAAATTCACAAAATTGGTATGAACTTGAGTTTCCTTCATCCAAAAATGATTCATCTAGTCCGTCTTCTTCACCAACACCATCTGGGTCTTCTAGCAATTCATCCAACTCTCCTAGCAACAGAAGTTCTTCTGACAATGACTCTCCGCCCCCAGAACCTGCGGTTGATCAACAAACATCAGTTTACATCAACCCTCTTTTCAATGATGGTGATTT